>NW_020868995.1:146126-148626 GCF_003789085.1 Penaeus vannamei | reverse complement strand
ATTGCTTATTGTGTTAATGTTTGATGAATTTTTAATTTTGCGGTTTTCGAACAGAACTGAATGGATAATCTGAGCTCTAAAAAGTGTTTGGAAGAAAAAGAAACGAGTGAACTAACATGTTGTGCAAGATCATTATCTCTGATATCATCATAAACCTCATTATCATTATCCACATTCTTATCATCAAGAAGATAATGATGATGAGACTACTACTACTGATAGCTATGATAATGTTGGTAATAATGATAACAATAGTGCTGATTGTTATCATTATCATTATTATGATTATGAGTATTACTATCATCATTATTATTGTTATTGTTAGTAGTAGTAGTAGCAGTAGTAGTAGTATCATCATCATTATTATTGTTATTGTTATTATTATTATTATCATTATTATTGCTATTATCATTACTATTATTGTTGTCTTTATTGTCATTATTATCATCATAATCATCATCACGAATATTATAAATATTACTATAATTAATATAGTTATCACTGTTGTTATTATCTTTATCATCCCCCGTTTTGCCTTCTCCTCCGCTCTCTCTCTCTCACCCTCTCCCTCTTCCCATTCCCATCACTCACCTCCTTGCCTCTCCCCCCTCCGCCTCCTCACCCCCCTCCCCGCATCCGCCCCCCTCCCCCCAAGTTATACTTTAATCCTATTCGTTCCTGTCCTCCTCGCTCTCCTGCGGCGGCGCCCTCTGCCCCCAAACCGCCCCTGAAGGACTCGCCGCCCTTCCCCTTTTCGTCAGACGACACCTACACAGACGTATCGGGCGTGTTCGTAAGTGTGTTCGATTCAGTGGTCATTCGGATTCGTGGACGCATTCGTGACCCTGTGTGAATGCGTGTGTTTTTGTGTCTATTTTGTCATTACGTGATTTGCCAAAGTAGATATGTGGGTTTATGCATTCATCTTGATCATAACTTAATTTACCAAAGAATCACATCAGATAATGTACAGATTTTTTTAGTAATTGATACAAAAAAAATCAATGTAATCAGTATCATACGAAAACTGCATAGCACCTCTAGACAACGAACATAATCATGAGACATAATCCGAGAAGACTGTACCACATATGAACTAAAAAATACACATGACAATTTACATTTATGAACATTATATGTAGGGCTAAAGAGCTATCTATGAAATTTGGTATCATAGGATTTACATTTGGTATGATAATGAATGTGATGATAATAGTAATGATAGTTAAGGTGTTGATGGTGATGATGATCGCGATGATAACAATGCTAATAGTTATAATAATAATTACAATAATAACGATAATGATAATGAATATGATAGCAATAATAATAATGATGATATTGATAATGATGATGATAAAAAGGATAATACTAATGATGATGATACTAATCATTATAATGATCATAGTAATAATAATAATTATTATTATAATAATGATAGCACCAATGAGAATGATAATGATAATAAAAACGATAATATTGATAATAATATTTATAATCGTAATTCATGCTTATTTAGCTAAAGAATGATTAAATGCAGCAGCTTATTTTTACATTTGAGTGTAATTGCATTAATTAATATGTGACCGGACATTAGATTTTAATAACTTAATATATACAATAATGATAGTCTGGCAATCAGCTGAAGGGATCGCTCTGCTAGCGACAGTTTCATCCAACAGTATTTTGTTAATATTCCTCCTGTGATTCCTTATATGGTTTTGTTTCGTATAATTCCAAATTGGAATAGCTTACAGTCATTCGTCATTAGATTGATTTTCTGTAAATGTTAATGTAAATGTTGGAATACGGATTATCATTACTAGTGCTATTGAACAATATTTTACAGTATTAAGAATGACATTCGTTACTTAAAGATATCTAAGAATATCTTTAATATAAAAAAATATTCATTATTATTAAAAAATTATCTCTCTAGTCATGTCTAATGTTTTATCATATGCTGTACTTGCTTTTGGTTCTTCCTGAATTCATAAGCAAACAACGATCTTTTCTGTAAGGACCCATGTGTTTGTTTTATCAAAACAGAAAAAAATAAATGTTTGTTTAGTTCAACAAGTAGCGTGGTCCAAGATTGTCCGAGTTGGACATCTCTCGTGGCCATCAGACCGGGGGCAGATGTAGTGTAGTCCACACCGGTTTGTCAGAGGTTGTTCTACCGCTGACATTGCACTCGTCAGCAATGTTCAGATATGCAGCGATGGGGACGCTGCCTGATCGACGTCGGAACAACGTCATTTACGGTTTCGCCAAAATCGATTCAATTGAAAATGCTCGCTTGATATGTTTCATATGCATGTATCACATGTTCGTGATACCAACCGTTGCCTATTTTACTCCGGCGTCGAAATGCGCAGAAGCCTGAGTGGAAATATTCCTTTTGCAAAGCGCCCCGCAGGCAGAGTAGCAGGCGCTGCGGCGGCGCAGTGAGTGTAAGGCTCTCCGTTATGCCATCATCTCGGAACAAATTGCAATGCAA
>NW_020868995.1:126037-133537 GCF_003789085.1 Penaeus vannamei | reverse complement strand
GGAGCGGGTGAGGTGCCTCAGGCCCTCCAGTGTTCCGCAATCTACCCAAAACTGTCGTATAACAGTCGTGATCCAAAAAGACAGGAAATTGGATAATTAGTGTCATTTGCAAGAAGAATTTCTGGCAACCGCTCCCTGCACTGACCTCCGCCTCGTGGGCGGGGCTCAGGTCACCTCCCCAGGTGTCAGCATGGCTGGAGTTGCCATACCGGGGTCAAGCAATTATGACATGGAAACTGAAAGTGAATGTGCACGAGTGAAAGGGAATATGGAAAGTGGTTCCCATAAGAGGGAAAGGAACGAAGAAAGCGCAAGTGAGATAAGTGACACCGAGAATAGGTGCGAGCAGGAAGAGAAGAAGAAATATGAAAGCAAGGAAGGGAGTCAGAATGAAGGTGTGAATGGCAGGAAGAGGCTGATATTCCCGCAGAACTGTGCCATGAACTTCATGGAAAAATTCAGATGGCCCATGCAGCTGGGCCGGACCACCGTGGTTTTGAGCCGCTGCTAAAGGAAGGCAGAGGAAGGCCGTACCTCACGGTACGCGCAGGTCAGGCAGAACAAACCCTGACGACTCAAGCGTACAAGGGGACGGTGATGACTGTCCCAAAGGGTGGGGAAAAACTCACGAAAGTGATAATTTTCCAATACCCTATTGTACTGGACCCTGAGTATCCCCTGGACGACGAAAGGTTCGTGTGGGTGAAGAGGAACGAGGCCAGGGGTGAGGAGCGGAGTCAGCTCGTAGCCCTCGTGAAAGGGGAAGTGCCAGAGAGGGTCTTCATCTCTGGAGCGGGGTACAGGAGGGTGGCACCGTATGTGGAGCCGCCAGTCATGTGCCTCAAATGTTGCAGATGGGGCCACAAATCGTGGAAATGCCAACAGGACGCCCGATGTAAGTTCTGTGGCAAGAAACACGATTCTAGGATCTGTCGAGCCAAAATAGAAAAGGGAATTAAGCCTTGCTGCTGCAATTGCGGAGGCTCGCACAATGCCGGATCTCTGGCATGCAGAGCGAGGCCTCAATGGAAAGTAACTTCGGCCGTTCCCCACCAAGGAGTCGCAGAAGAGGCACCGAGGGAGGCAGGGCCGGTCACCATGCAGGCAGAGGTGCCCAGGGAGACAGCAGCTCCTGTCCCGAAAGCCTGGCTGCAGGGCCCACCGGCCATGGTGCCTAAAGAAGATAAGCGACCGCAGGAGCAACATCAGGCGCAGGAAGTGCCGCGCATTAATGATGGGGAGGCATTATCCGCACTCACGCAGATGATGCAGGCCATGATCAAGAGGATGGACGCATTAGAAAAAATTTAGAAAGAAAAATTACCATTAAGGGTAAAGAAAGGACAATAAAATCAAGCATAGTGGAAGGAACATCCTCTGAGGTCTTCCGGTCAGTCCTAAAATGTAAGGATCCGGAGAAAGAAAACCTCCTGAAAAAATGGGAAATTATGCAAGAACTATGGGGAACTATTCAAAAAGTAGTAGAAAGGCATAAGGACACAATCAAAACCTGATGGAGCGTAGTATTAGAATATTATCGTGGAATGTTAGTGGTTTGCTTACCAGAATTACAGACGTTCAATACTTTGTACTGAAAAACAATATTGACGTAGTTTGTCTCCAGGAAACCAGGGACACGAAAGGTGATACTCTCAAACTTAATGATTATAGAGCGTACCACCTTCATGCCGGTGACCGAATACGGGGAGTGTCAACTTATGTCAAAAGTTCAATACCCTCTGAACTAACAGAGACGCCGTGCAGAACTAACGGCATAGAAAGTGTGTGTGTGAAGCTTCATTTGCAACAAGGTGAAATGTATATTGTCAACTTATACATCTCTGGGAGATCCTTTGACCTCAGATATTTACCTGACTGCATGTACTCTGACTCTGCTCTGATAGTGGGTGACTTGAATGCTAGACACCCGCAATTAGAGGAGAGGGGCAATATCAATGATAACGGTAAGAGGTTTTTCCAGTTTTTAAAGGATAGGCCTGATGCATGCTTGCTGGGTGGCAAAGAGGCAACACACATCAAGGGTGGACGGCTTGATTACGCCTGCCTGCTTGGCAGACAGGCGATTCAAGGAGAATGTAAAGTGGTAAGTGAACTACTCAGTGATCATATTGCGTTGTATGTTAAGATAGCTGTACGGAAAATACAAGTTAAATTTCAGAGAAAACGGCTTTCACTTAATGTAAACGACAAAGACCAGTTTGTTTACAACATAGAGAATTGGCATAAACACTATGCACCCATATGTTTAGATAGGTTCAACCGGGATTTGTTGAGTGCGATAGAAAGATGTTTACCCACAACACCCAAGACACACAGAAAGGAAAAGGGTCATGGGGGAAGGAAAAACAGCTATTGCAGTGATAAGACACTTAAGGAATGGGCATACATGCTAAGGTTGGCACACAGGGAGTGGGTACAAAAAGGCAAAAAGGAACAAACAGGAGATATACTCCTTGATATATCAAGAATGTGTGGGGAAAAACGGAAAGAAGTAAGGGAGAAATACTGGAAAGAATTTGCGCAAAACATCGAGGAATGCAAAAGCCTTAAAGAAATATGGCATCACGTCAATAAGGTGAGGGGCAAAACAAATAACCTCATCGGTCACCCACACCCAGAGGAGGAGGCAAACAAACATATTCAGAAATGGGCGAAGGCATCTTGACTGGTGTCATTGCCACAACACACTCGCGATGCTTTAGACGCATGGGAAATTGAACGAAAAGAACAAATACAGTCATCCTTAAATATTACTGCAGTATCTTGTCAGACCATAACTATACATGAACTCTTAAGTGCAATCAAAAGGGGGAAAAGTACATCGCCAGGAGAAGATGGCGTTACATATGACATTTTAAATGCATTAGTAGGCATGGAGAACAGCCCTTTATTAGATCTTTTTAACATGAGCTATTTGGAAGGTAGATTGCCGAAGGCCTGGAAAAAAGCCTTAATAATACCCATTCCTAAATCGTCAGGTGGATACAGGCCTGTATCTGCTTATGCAAGATGATGGAACGAATATTATTAAACAGACTACTGTATGTGATTGGAGATAAACTCTCTTGTAATCTGTACAGGTTTATGAAAGGGAAGGGAACATCTGATTGCCTAATTCAGTGTTTATCCAACGATGCAGAAAAGTGTAGAGTATTTGTTGATTTACAGGGAGCCTTTGATAAAGCCAACGGAGAAGTGATTATGTATGAGTTGGCAATGTTAGGGGCCACGGGAACGTTGCTTAAGTGGATCGGTGACTATTTGTCTGAGAGAAGATCTTGTGTGTGGTTTCAAGGCTGTTTGTCAGAGGAAAAAAATCTTGAGCTGGGAACACCACAGGGAGGCGTTTTAAGCCCAACACTTTTTAATGTACTGATGAACAGAATAGCCTCAGAGAGCTATCCTCAGGGCGTCCAGCCAATTATATACGCAGATGATATATTGATACAAGGGACTACACAGCGCCGTTTACAGACGGCGCTGAACAACTTTAGTAAACTTGCTCAAACATTAGGGCTGGTTATCAATGAAGAAAAGACAAAATTTCAGAGCAAACAAAGGGGCAACGTGAGACTCAGTTTAAATGACAAACAGGTGGAGAAAGTATTGATATAAATATCTGGGAGTATACATTGGCTTTACTGCGTCAAGTAAAGATGCTGAGGTGAATCATATATTGACTCAGTGTAGGGCGCGACTACGGCCGCTCAGAGCACTTGCTTGTCGCGGTGTAGGAGCTGGGGTGCCCTTGCTGAGGCTAATCTACATTAGTACGATAAGAGCCTTGGTGGATTATGCAGCACCAGCACTTTCCATAGCCTGTCAAGGGAGACTCCGGAAACTTGAAACCATACAAAATGAAGCAATGAGAATAATCCTCGGGTGTCAAAGGAATACCAGGATAGATATAATGAGATCAGAGACGGGATTTCAAAGCATTGTACAGAGAGTGAGAGAGATCAATGCAATAGCGGCCATCAGGTTAATAAGAGGGACCAGTGGAAAGAAATTAGTGAGAGATATGGCCAGCGGTTTTAACAACATGAGATCCTTTTATAGGCAAGGCAAGCGAGGATATATGAAGGAACTGAGAAATAGCATTCAATGTTATGGCCTGAAGGATTATTGTCATTCTCATCAAACACCTCCTAAGGTGCCGCCATGGGAGGATCAGGATATTAACATAGATGTAGACCCTCTCTCTATGAATAAATCCATGTATGAACCAGGTCAACTTAAAGCAACGTTCAGCCATAAAATAAATAGTCTAACACGACTTGACATTGCTCATGTTTATTGTGACGGGTCAGTCCTGGAAGATGGCAGAGCTGGGTGCGGAGTCATCATCAGACAGTTCACTGGGAGCGGAGTGGTCACCACAAGCACTGGGATGAGACTGAGCAATCACATATCTTCAACACAAGCTGAACTATGGGCAATACTGACAGCACTTAAAGAGATTGAAATCATTAATAAGGATTCCTACTTCTTTGTGGACAGCAGAGGAGCACTGGCACTGGACTCACTTAACAGCAAGAACCCTGTGTTTGACCACATAGTTGGCGAGTGTCGTTCGATAGCTCATAGGTTGCGAGGTCAGGGGCGTGTGATTGCATTTGTGTGGATCCCTTCGCATGTAGGTGTCACCTTCAATGAAGCTGTTGATGAGATCGCCAAGGGGGCGACCAGGAAGCATGAGGTAGACATTCACTGCATGCGGACTCTTAAACAGGCAAAGAGCAATATCAAGAGGACACAGTTAGACTATGACGAGGCCAGGAAGGGCGAAGCGATTAGGAAAAGCGATACTCTGAGACACTATATGCATCTTGCGACGAACACAGACTTTGCTTATGGGAAGGGCAAGAGCAAATGGAAAGACAGTGTGTACATGAGAATCAGGCTTGGATATAAATACTATTGGGAGTTAGGCGTTCCAGCAAGCGAGAAAAGAAAAGAATGCAGGGTGTGTAGTTTACCTAGATCACATACATTGACGCATTATATATTACAGTGTTCTATGCTTCAGACACATAGAAATGCAGAGATAACAGGTTTACCTGAACAGGCTGTATGGATGATTAGGAACGGTCAGGTATTCGAGATTTTGAAGAGGTACAGGCAATTTGCACCAATATCATAAACATACCTCGCAAAAATGCACAGGTATGTAGGCTGTTACTCCTGCTGAGACTATAATGTTTCCTACCTTACTGTTGATGAATGGCGTATGTTAGGCATCATTCTCCTGAAATACAATCATTCCACTCAACAATTGATTCATCTCTTCTCCGGGATTATAATTATATATTGCGTGCGCATATTTTTTGTGCGCTGTATTTGATTATGTAAGGCCAGGAGAGGACTTATCTGGATGAGGGTGGGAGTGTTATATCACCTTAAAGATATGTAAGCCAATGACTCTGAATTCTTGTAATGCTTGTAATTCTTTATAAATTAAGTGCTGTATTTGATTATAAATATTTTTGTACCTAAGTTTTGTATAATGAATTGTGAGCCCGCACAGGGACTTATTAAGTAAGGGTGAGGATAACATAAGCTACCTCATCCTTTTGAGATGTAATCTTACTTTTGTCTCAATAAACGTGTCAAAGTCAAAAAGTCTCTCTCTCTCTCTCTCTCTCTCTTTTTTCTTGATCTTTCTTTCTCTCTACTACTCCGTCTCTTCTCTTTTTTGCCCCCCCCCCTCTTTCCCTCTCTCTCTCTGTGAAATATGTATGTTGATGATATATTCTACAGAGTCTTACCTGCTTGCCACATAAGATCTTCACACACACATACAAATTCATATACATATGCAGATACATATACATATATACTCCAATGCAATGTTGCTATGCACTGTTGTAACTATCTTTCTTCACCACCTATTGTCTTATGCCAAACACGTGATTTATGGCCACCACTGTACAGTATGGCTCCATACGGGTAGCAAATGAGCAACACCACACTCCTTACTCCATCACTACTCCTACCCGAACCTCAACATTTACCATTTTTTTATAGTCCATCTCATGGTCTCTCTCTCTCTCTCTCTCTCTCTCTCTCTCTCTCTCTCTCTCTCTCTCTCTCTCTCTCTCTCTCTCTCTCTCTCTCTCTCTCCTCTCTCTCTCTCTCTATCTCTCTCTCTCTCTCTTTCTCTCTCTCTCCCTCCCTCCCCTTCCTCTCGCTCTCTCTCTCTCTCTCTCTCTCTCTCTCTCTCTCCCTCCTCCCTCCCCTCCCCCCCCTCTCTCTCTCTCCTCTCTCTCTCTCTCTCTCTCTCTCTCTCTCTCTCTCTCTCTCTCTCTCTCTCTCTCTCTCTCTCTCTCTCTCTCTCTCCTCTCTCTCTCTTCTCCCTCTCTCTCTCTCTCTCTCTCTCTCTCTCTCTCTCTCTCTCTCTCTCTCTCTCTCTCTATATATATATATATATATATATATATATATATATATATATATATATTCTCTCTCTCTCTCTCTCTCTCTCTCTCTCTCTCTCTCTCTCTCTCTCTCTCTCTCTCTCTCTCTCTCTCTCTCTCTCTCTCTCTCTCTCTCTCTGTCCCTCCAAGCAACTACACAAGATAAGCAAACTAGCTTTACAAACGTTTCGGTGCCTCAGCGATTGCAATCAGAATGATTTTATAATAATTTACTAGAGCAGGTTCCTACTCTTAAGACCATTTTACACATTTATGGCGTCAATGGCAAAGTATGAATTTTAACTGATACTGGAACTATGTATCAAAAATTATGCATGAAATCTACAGACAAGCTTAGGAAAAGTATCAAGATCAGCAGGTGCAATATAGTATTACATAGGGATTGTGTAGCAGAAAAAATATATAAAGGTAAGAAAATTCTAAAGAAAAATAAAAGCGTATGTATGTATTTATGTATGTATGTATGTATGTATGTATGTGTATATATATATGTATATGCATGCACGTATACATGGATACGTACATACATATGTATATACATCTGTGCGTGTTTGTGTAATAATCCTCAAGAATGTAATAACCCTCAAATAGATATGGGATTTGGATGCAAAGAAATATCTTTAAAACAGACTCAAATGATGTAAAGAATTGGGTCCTTTGGGTTATCTTCTAGGAGTGCAGGTCATCATGTAATGGCACACAACGATGTTAGCTGGCCACCAGCACCAGGGACGCTTCAGCACACACCAGTTTCCAACCAACCAGTTCCAAAACGTCCACATATACATAAAAAGAAGAAGAAAAAAAAGAAAGTTCACTTAATGACGCATATTCATTCACACACAACACACACATATATACAGTCATGAAGTCTGAGTCTTGATAACCATTAATATGTACATATATTTATCTATATATGTCTATATATATACACATATAAATATATATATATATATATATATATATATATATATATATATATATAATATATATATATATATATATATATATATATATATAATATATATATATATATATATAT
>NW_020868995.1:104369-124492 GCF_003789085.1 Penaeus vannamei | reverse complement strand
AGCTGCCCCTCATTCCCGGACCCCAAGCGGTAACGCCAGGCGCCAGCACGCGCACGGAACAGCGGCACCACATCTTTTAACGAAGTGCCGGCCGGAGTTCCGCCGTACCTCGACCGGCACTCGAACCTTCCCCCCCCCACCCCCCCGAACCCAATTCCCGAACCGAACAGAACCGAAAAATGAAACCCAAAATACCCAACCCGCGAACGCACCCCAAAGATCCTTAATTTCGATTTTTCTTTTTTGTGTGCGTGCTTTTGCGTGCGTGCGTGCGTGGTGTGTGTGTGTGTGTGTGTGTGTGTGTGTGTGTGTGGTGTGTGTGTGTGTGTGTGTGTGGTTGTGTGCGTGCGTGTGCGTGTGCGCGCGCGCGTCCGTGCCCGTGCGTGAGATCATTTATTCCCTGTAATCCACACACTACTCGTATTTTCTCCCGATGCCAAATCCCCTTACCTGCCCCATCTACAAACCCATTCGAACGGGATTCCCTCCCGCGAGAAATAAACCCCCCTTCCCCAAACCCCACTCGCCACGGGGGGCCCTCAACCTCCATTTAAACTTTTGATTAACCTTCCCGGCCTTTAATCAAACCCCGGCGACCCCATTCATTAGAACTCCCAAACCGCGTTTCATTAAACCGTCTTTACTCCCCTTTTTTTTTCCCGCTCGACTTTCCCTCCCCCGAACCTTGCGCCGAATATCCGCTACGCGATCGTCGCTGCTCGTCCCCGAACCCCCAACCTCCCCAACGGCAGTCCTTCATCGGGCCTGCGATAGCCCCCTTCCCTCCCCTCCCCTCCCCTCCCCCTCCCTTCCTTCATCGGGCCTGCGTTAGCCCCCTCCTCTCCCCTCCCCCTCCCTCCCTCCCTTCCTTCACCAGGCCTGCATTAGCCCCCTCCTCTCCCTCCCCTCTCCCTCTCTAACTTCACCAGGCCTGCGTTAGCCCCCTCCCCTCCCCCCTCCCCCTTCATCGGGCTTGCGATATCCCCCTCCCTCCCCCCCCCCCCTCCTCCTTCACCAGGCCTTCGTTAGCCCCCTCCTCTCCCCGCCTCCCCCTCCCTTTCTTCCTTCCTTCCTTCCTTCTTTCCTCCGTTAAATCCCCTACCCCTCCCCCTCCCTTCCTTCATTAAACCTTCCTTATACACTTCGTTAGCTCCTCCCCCCACCTCCACCCTTCTCCCTCTCCCTTCCTTCCCTCGTTAAAACCTTCATCAAACCTTACTTAAAGCCCCACCATCCACCCCTACCCCATCCCCATCCCCATCCCCATCCTCACCCCCCCCCACCACACCCTACCCATCCCCCACCCCACCACCACCCAACCCCCACCCCCATCACCACCCCATCCCCACAACCACCCCACCCCCACCCCACCCCACCCCACACCCCAAGCCCAAGCAACGGCGCGTGCCTTAAGACCCTCGACCTGCATATGCAAATCCCCGCTAATAAAATACCCTCGGAGTACTTTGCGCGCTGGAGGACCCGCGGCCGCCCCTCTCTCCCTGACTCCCCCCCCCCCCCGCTCCCTTTCTCCCTCTCTCTCTTCCTCGATTTCTTGGCCTTTCTTTCTTTTTCCTTTTAATTCTTATTCTAAATCATCGCTCGATTGGTCTATCTCTTGTTGTCTTGTCTGATCTCTCTCTCCTTCTCACTTGTCACGTTTCTATTCTTCTTCTTCTTCTTTCTCCCTGACTCCCCCGCTCCCTTTTCTCCCTCCCTCTCTTCCTTGATTTCTTGGTCTTTCTCTCTCTCACCCTTAATTCTAATTCTAAATTATCGCTCGATTGCCCTTTCTCTTGTCTTGTTTGATCTCTCTCTCTCTCTCTCTCTCTCCTTCTCGCTTTTCACGTTTCTATTCTTCTTCTTTTTCTTCTTTCTCCCTGACTCCCCCCGCTCCCTTTTCTCCCTCTATCTTCCCTGATCTCATGGCCTCTTTCTTTCCCCTTAATTCTTATTCTAAAATCATCGCTCGATTGCCCTTTCTCTTGTTGTCTTGTTTAATCCACTGCTCCCTTTTCTCCCTCTCTCTCTTCCTTGATTTCGTGGACTTTCTTTCTTTCCCTTTAATTCTTATTCTAAATCATCGCTTGCTTGCCTTTTCTCTTGCTGTCTTGTCTGATCTCTCTCTCTCTCTCTCTCTCTCTCCTCGATTGTCATGTTTCTATTGTCCTTCTTCTTTCTCCCTGACTCCCCGCTTCCCCTTTCTCCCTCCCTCTCTTCCTTGATTTCTTGGTCTTTCTTTCTCTCTCCTTATTTCTTATTCTAAATCATCGCTCGATTGCCCTCTCTCTTGCTGTCTTGTTTGATCTCTCTCTCCTTCTCACTTGTCACGTTTCTATTATT
Source organism: Penaeus vannamei (assembly GCF_003789085.1). NCBI lineage: Eukaryota > Metazoa > Arthropoda > Malacostraca > Decapoda > Penaeidae > Penaeus > Penaeus vannamei. The sequence goes on along the minus strand of NW_020868995.1, from coordinate 122,149 downwards.
CCTTTTCTTGCTGTTTATCTGAATTTTCTTTTCTCTGCGTCTGCTTGATTATTCTCTCTCTCAATTATGCAGCTGTCTATCTTCTCTCCCTCCTCATCTCTGCCCCCCTCCCTCTCTCCCTCCCCCCTCCCTCTCATTCCATCATTTCCTTGACAAGCTGTACCCTAGACTGTCCCCCTCCCCCCTCCCCCCCTCCATTCCTTTCCTCTCTCCTTCCTTCCTTCCTCCATCTACCGCCCCATCCCCCTCTCCTTTCCTTCCTTTTCCTCTCCGTTTTCTTCTTGTTCCTCCTCCTCTTCTTCCGTTTTTTTCAACTTTCTCTACTCCCTACCCCCTTTCCCCCTATGTCTGTCTGTCTGTCTGTCTGTCTGTCTGTCTGTCTGTCTCTCTCTCTCTCACTCAAACACTCACTCACTCACTTAAACACTCACTCACGCACTCACTCACGCATTCTCCCCTCCTCCCTCTCCCCCTCCCCCTCCCTCCCTCCCCTTCAGCGGCAGCAGGAAGGGCCTGGGCGCCGGACAGCATCTCGGGCGGCGCAGCGGAGCCTGGCGCGAAGCCACACAAGCCGCAGCCGGTGACGGAGTCCGCGACGGCCGTCCGTCACTTGCTCGCCCCGTCACGCTCACACATACACACATACATACATACATACATACATACATACATACATACACACATACATACATACATATATACATACATAAAATTTAAGGATACATACACCCATACATAAATCAAACATGCATCAATACATACAGAAATCAATACATACACACATAAACAGACGCACACATACATACATACATACAACAAAAAACAGGCACACCTCCACACACACACACCTACTTACCTCCTTCGCCCCTAATCAGACCCACTTACGCAACGTGCCGCGGTTCGCAACTTACCTGGAAAGAGAAAAAAGAAACAATAATCAATAAATGCATCACCACAAAGAGCATTCCAAAATCAATAAAAATTATGATAGCGATACTAATACACACTATTACCCAGACCTTAAACCGGATGTAAAAAAATAGGAGAAAAAACAATTAATATTTCCACAAATTTCGGATGGTTTCTCATTTTTCTTTTCTTTTTTTTCCTTTTTCTGTAATATATATATATATATTTTTTTTTTTTTTTTTGTTAACTTTTTTTCTATCTTTTATATATTTTTCATTTTATTCATTTATTTTCGTTTCTGTGCGATAATTTCGATGGGGAGAGGCCTTTGGTGGAAGGCAGGTGTCTCTCTCTCCTCGTGGGAATCTTTAAGAAGGAAAAATGGCTGAAAAATTATTTCTATTTTTCTTTTCTTTTCCTTGTTCTCCTTTGGTGCAGAATGAGATAAAGGTTGCGGAGGAGTTAGGAGGAGGAGGAGAGAGGGAAAAAAATAAAAAAAAACAGAGGGGAAGGAGGGGGAGGAGTGGTAAGAAGGGAGAAGAGAAGGAGGAGGAGGAGGATGAAGAGGAAGAGGACGAGAGAAGAAGAAGAGGAGGAGGAATACAACAGGAATAATAACAAGTAATTAAAACCAAGACGAAGAAGTAGCAGCAGAGGAAGAAGAAGGAGAGTCAGAGGACCACGAAGACGACGAAAGGAACTACCCATCAGAGGGCAGCGCAGTCGTCGAGAGTGGACCCTTTCGAATTCAACCACTACCGACATGTGCGAAGTTGAGGAGGGGGAAGCGGCGGCGGAAAGCGAATGTTTGTCGCGTGTGGGTCGTGAGACAAACAGGTAGGTAGGTGGGTAGGTAGGTAGATGGAGAGGAGGAGGAGGGAGGGAGGGAAGGGAGGGAGGGAGGGAGAAGGGAGAGGAGGGTGGGTGGGTGGGATAGGTAGGTAGCGTATGTAATAGGTAGGTAGGTAGATAGGTACGGTGGGTATGTAGGTGGGTATGTAGGTGGGTATTGTAGGGACAAGTGGGGTAAGGGGGGTGGGTGGTGGCGTGGATGGTGGGTGGGTGGGTGGGTGGGTGGATGGATGGGATAGGTGGGTAGTAGGTAGGTAGGTACGGTAGGTAGGTAGGTTGATGGTAGGTGGGTAGGTAGGTAAGTAGGTAGGTAAGTAGGTAGGTAGGTAGGTAGGTCGGCGGTAGGTTAGGTATGTGGTGGTAGGGAGGAGGACAAAGGTCAACTGGACCCTTGCCTCTCTTACCTCTGTGCCTCACACCTGCCTCTCCTGCACACCATATCAGCCCACTCTCCTTTTCCTTTCCTTCCCTCCCTTAATTCTTCCCACCTTCTGCCCAGCTCCTCCCTCCCAATTATCAGTCACCTTCCCTCCACGTCCTCACCTTCCTTCACATCTACTCGCCCTAAGTCCTCCATCCTCCCTCCCTTCCTCCCTTCCCTCCTCCATCCATCCCCCTCCTTCCTCCCCTCCATCCTCCATCCCTCCCCCCCTTCCTTCCTCCCCCTCCCTCCCTCCTCCCTCTCTTTCCCTTCCCCTTCCCTTCTCTCCTCCCCCTCCCCCCCCCCTCCCTCCTCCTCCCTCCCCCTCCCCCCACCGCTCGTAAACCAAGTCTCGCAGCATTTCGCTCCAAACAAACCGAGGGGGCAGACACTTGGCTTGGCGCCCCCCTCTCTCTCTCTCTCTCTCTCCCCCCCCACCCCCAACCCATCCCCCTCCTCCCCCCCTCCACCTGCTCAGCAATGACGCCTGCAAGCCAGCAAGCAATACCGGCTCTAACCAGGCTCGCGCCGCCTCCCGAAAACAGCGAAACGGAACGCACGTCGCCCTTCTCTTCTTCGGGGGAGGTCAGGCCTGGCGTTAAGGACATCGACGAACGACTCGACTCGCCCTCTTCAAAAGGCGCCTCGCCGGCTAGGCTGATAATTTGTCTATTACCGATCTATTATTACAATCTGCGCCTGTCTGTTATTACTGATCCACTGGTTACACTATCTTATTGAACGCGACGGGAGGGAGAGGGAGGGAGGGAGAGAGGGAGAAAGGGAGAGAGGGAGGGGGGGAGGGAGAGAGAGAGAGCAAAGAGAGAGAGAGAAAGAGAGCAGAGAGAGAGAGAGAGAGAGAGAGAGAGAGAGAGAGAGAGAGAGAAGAGAGAGAGAGAGAGAGAGAGAGAGAGAGAGAGAGAGAGAGAGAGAGCGAGAGGAGAGACAAGAGAGAGAGAGAGCAAAGCGAGAGAGAAAGAGAGAGAGCGAGAAGAGCAAGACAGAGAGACAAGAGAAAGAAAAAGTAAAAATAAAGAGAGCAAAGCGCGAGATAAAGATAAGAAATACACCACGCACTTTACAAAGATCCAAAACGCATCACCTCCCCCTCCCCCCTCCCCCAAAACGCCCCTTTAACTGACAACCCAGGAGCGCAACCCAGTCCGCCCATCTCCTCGGGCCGGAGTAAGTAAAAGATATTATCAAACAAGAGGTGGCAGGTGCGCGGCGGCGGTCGGAGGAGGAGGACGACGACGAGCAGGAAGAAGAAGAAGAGGAGGAGGAGAGAAAGAAAAGGAAGAGGAGAGAACGACGACGACAGGAAGAAGAAGAAAAGAGGAGGAAGAGGAGGAGGACGACGACGACGAAGAAGAAGAGGAGGAGGGAGAAGAGGAAGAGGAGGAGGACGAACGAGAGAAGAAGAAGAGGAGGAGGAGGAGGAGGAGGAGGAGGAAGTGGTCCAGGGGGAGGGGAGAGGGAGATCCAGGGTCGGAGGGAAGAAGGGGCTGAGAGAAGAAAATCCAAATCTTGGGCACGAAGGAAGAAGGGAGATCGGAAAAGGATAGACACATGAGGGAGGAAGAGAAAGGGAAATCTAGAGTGGGTGGAAAGAAGAAAGAAGGAAGAAGGAAGAAGGGAGAGAAGAAGAAAAGGGAAGAGAGCTGACAGGAGAGGGGCGTGGATAGAACAGGTGCAAGGCAAAGGAATGGAGGGGGAGGAGGAGGAGGAAGCGAGAGGGGTGGGGGACTGCAGCAGTCAAGGAGAGTTAAGGAGGAGAGGTGGCACGAGGGGCAGGAAGGCGAGGCGATGAGGGGTGACGAGGAGCGGGGCAGAGGCAAAAGGGGGAAAGGGAAGAGAGAGAGGGAAGGGAAAAAGACAGACAGGTACGAAACTGATTGCACTGCAGGAGGGGCAGGAGTGGGGACGAACTGGAGGGAAAGTAAAAAAGGAGGGAAAAGGGGAAGAGGAAGAAAAGGATGAGGGGGAGGAGTTGGGAGGGAGGGGGAGGAGGGGAGGAAGAGGAGGACGACGAGCATGAGGAGGAGGGAGAAGGAGTTAGGAGGGAAGAGGAAGAGGAGGAGTTGAGAGGGAAGAGGGGGAGGAGGACGACGACGACGATGACGAAGGGGAGGGAATGGGAAGAAGACCGCATACTGGAGTAAGTTGTGAGGGGAAAGGAGGGGGGGGAAGGGCAGCGAAAGGGGGAGGTTGAAGGGGAGTTAGGGAACGGGGGAAGGGGGGGAAGGGGGGAAGGGGGGAGGGCGGAGGGAGTGATGGATGGAGTACCTTGACAAGTTCTGATGGACCTCATTTGCATTCGCTTCCTACCCTCCACCTGCTAAGCGACCGTGCCCTCCCCTCGGCCAGCTGGCTGCCTCTCCTACTCCCCCTACCTCTCCATAACCCTCCCCTCCCCCCCCCTCTTCGCCCTCCACTTCTTAATGCCACTCAATCACACTTCGACGCTCGCCCCGACCGGAGCCGCTCCAGCTAATCCGCCGCGACGCAGATCGCCAGATGACTCACGCGCGCTCGCACAGCGACCGGCTTCACTATCACTCACGCGCCTACATTCTCCCTATCGCTATCACTATCACTACCATACGCCCTCACTATCACATGCGCCTCAACTATCACTATCACAGCGGCTTCACTATCACTCACGCGCCTACATTCTCCCTATCGCTATCACTATCACTACCATACGCCCTCACTATCACATGCGCCTCAACTATCACTATCACAGCGGCTTCACTATCACTCACGCGCCTACATTCTCCTATCGCTATCATACGCCCTCACTATCACACGCGCCTCAACTATCACTATCGAAGCGGTTTCACTATCATTCACGCGCCTACATTCTCCCTATCGCTATCGCGCGCCTTCAATATCACTATCACTACCATACGCCTGAACTATCACTATCACTATACCCGGCTTCACTATCACTCACGCACCTACATTCTCCCTATCGCTATCACGTGCCTTCACTATCACCCATGCGCCTGAACTATCACTATTACGCACCTTCACTATCACAACCATACGCCTCCACTATCACTATCACAACCATACGCCTTCACTATCACCGTCACGCGGCTTCGCTATCCCTCCCGCGCCTACACTATCCCTGTCAGTATCCCGCGCCTTCACTATTCCTCTTGGACGAGGTCAAAGGCTAGCGTCGCCCAAAACCAAGCCGAGGTCAAAGGCTAGCGTCGCCCAAAACCAAGCCGAGGTCAAGGGCTAGCGTCGCCCAAAACCAAGCCGAGGTCAAGGGCTAGCGTCGCCCAAAACCAAGCCGAGGTCAAAGGCTAGCGTCATCCCGCGAGGGTCACGTGACCGCCGAGGGGAAGTCAATAACGAGACCAACAACAGCTGACCGGCCTCGCCCGCTCGACACCCGCTGATTAAGGGTGATAATTGGGCGTCGCGCTTTCGGCCGTGGGCGGAGTCTGGGCCGACGGCTTTTTATGGGTGGGTTCCCAGGGAAATTGGACCAAGAAAGGAATGCAATAAAATAATAATGATGATAATATCAATAATAGTAAAAATAATGATAATAATAATAGTAGTAGTAGTAGTAGTAGTAGTAGTAATAATAATAATAATAATAATAATAATAATAATAATAATAATAATAATAATAATAATAATAATAATAATAATAATAATAATAATAATAATAATAATAATAATATAATAACTAAAAAGTAACAACAATAACATCAGCAAAAAAAAAAAAAAAAAAAAAACATATCAGCAGCAAGAAAAACAAAAAACGATAATCAAAACGAAAAAATAATCCGCAGTTCAAGAGAGAGAGAAGGGGGGGGGGGGGCGCTCGACATCACAACCGACACCGTAACAAAAAAAAGAAAACAAAAGAAAAATAGAAGAGAAGAAAAGAAAACAAAAGAAAAAGAGTAGAAAAGAAAAGAAAAAAAGAAGAAAAGAAAGAAAAGAGAAGAAAGAAAAAAAAGAGAAGGAAAGAAAAAAAAAACAAGCAAACACACTAACCGAGAAAATCATAACAAGCGATCTTCCACGAAGGCCACCAAACACTTCCCCCCCCCTCCCCTCCTATCTCCTTCCCCCCCACCTCCCCTCAATCATTCCCACGGCACGTGCTGGTGATATGAGCACCCCCTCCTCCCCCTCCCCCCTCCACCCTCGAGGACTTCTCACGCGCCACGCGACTTTACTTGACCACCTCCCCCCTAGCCCCTCTCCTCCCCCCTAGCCCCTCCTCCCCTAGCCCTCTCCTCCCTCCTGATTTTTCCTCTTTTAGCCCCGCTCCCCTCCTCTTACCTTGTCCTTCACACCTAGCCCTCCCATCCCTCCCCTCTCCTTCCTCTCCCTCCCTCCGCCTCCCTGGCCCGTCCCCTCCTCCCTCATCCCCTCTTCCTTCCACCATTCTATTCTTCTCCTTCCTCTTCCTTCTTCCTTTTCCAATCGGCCCCTTTCGGCTGACATGCAAAATAGGAGAAGAGTGAGAATAAAAGCAACGAACGGAGAAGGAAAGTAGGATATAAGGAAATCAGAAAACAAGAAGTAGAGGAAATAGGAACAGGAAAAATAGAAATTGGAAAAAGAAAATAGGAAAAAAATACGAAATAGCAGAGTAGGAGGAGGAGGAGGAGGAGGAAGTGGAAGAGGAAGAAGAGAACGTGGGAGAGGAGGAAGAGGATATGGAGAATGAGGAAGAGGTAGTGGAGAAGAAGAAATAGCTAGTGCAGGAAGCGGAAGGGGAAATGGAGGAGGAGGAGTAACTGGGAGAGAAAGAGGAATTGGAATTGGAAGAGAAGACGTATCGGGAGATGGCGATGAAAATTAAGAATAACGAAAAGAAAAAGAGGAAGAGGTAGAAGAAAAAAACCCACAGAAACCCATACATATAAAACTATCTATATATATATTCCCACTATCTATATATCTCCGAAAGCTTCCTTCTCCCTTTTTTCGCTTGGCAGAGAAAAGCCTTGCTTCGCTCGCCTCCCCGAGCTCTCTCTATAAATCCACGCGTCGGATCACCCCTCTCTGCCTCTCACTCTTCTCTCACTCTGCCTCTCACTCTTCCTCGCTCTCTTCCTCTCCCTCTTCCACTCACTCTTCCCGCCCTCTCTCTCTTCTGCCTCTCACTCTTCCTCTCCCTCTGCCTCTCACTCTCCCCGCCCTCTGCCTCTCACTCTCCTCTCATCCTGCCTCTCACTCTTCCTCGCCCTCTGCCTCTCACTCTTTCTCGCCCTCTGCCTCTCACTCACCTCTCGCCCTCTCTTCACTCTTCGCCTCACTCTTCCTCGCTCTCTTCCTCTCTCACTGCCTCTCACTCTCCCTGCCCTCTGCCTCTCACTTTGCCTCTCACTTTGTCTCTCACTCTGCTCTCACTCTGCTCTCTCCCCGCCTCTCACATCTCTCTCCTCTTCTCATTCTCCTCCTCTTCTCTTTCTCCCTCTTCCCCGCCTCCTCTTCTCTCCTCTTCCCCCCTCTCTCTCCTCTTCCCCCTCTTCCTCCCTCTTCCCCGCCTCTTCCTCTCCCTCTTCCCGCCCTCTTCTCTCCTCTTCCCGCCCTCTCTCTCCTCTTCCCCGCCCTCTTCCTCTTTCTCTTCCTCTCCTCTTCCCCGCCTCTCCTCTCCCTCTTCCCGCCCTCTTCTCTCCCTCTTCCCCGCCCTCTTCCTCTCCCTCTTCCCCGCCCTCTGCCTCTCACTCTTCGCCTCACTCTTCCTCGCTCTCTTCCTCTCTCACTGCCTCGCACTCTTCCTTGTCCTCTGCCTCTCATTCTTCCTCTCACTCTTCCTCTCACTCTTCCTCTCCCCCTTCCTCGCCTTCTTCCTCTCCCTCTGCCTCTCACTCGCCCCCCAGATCGATCTCCGCTCCTCTACCGTATTTGGTATCGCGGAGACACAAATAGAGAAACAAAAACAAATCACAAAAATGGACGACAGATATGCAAGAACAAATAAAAGGTGGAGACATAAATAGCGAAACCTCCTACCGAAAGAGGAAATGAAAGAAATGGACGACAGATACGCAGGAACGAGTGAAAAAGCGAAGACACGAATAGAGAAACGGAACGAACAAATCACACAGGCCGATCGAAAGAAGCGAATGATAAATATACAGGAACAAAAAAAAACGCTAAAGGCGGGAACTTCTGGGTTCGAAATATTTGTTTGGCGAGGGAGAGAAAAAATAAAAATAAACACTTAGTTTCTTTTTTCCCTTATCTCTCGGCATCGGATATTCGTCACGGGACAGCAAGCACTAAAACCGAGAGTGGTGCGTCGCGGGTGGAGGAGGAGGGGGAAGGAGGAGGAGGGGGGAGGAGGAGGAGGGGGGGGGGGCTGAATACTTAACGACACCTAGGCCTACTCACGTCTCTAGGCATGGCTAATACTCTCTCTCTCTTCACTGCCAATTGCATTATTCTCCTTTCCTTTATCCTCCTTCCTCCTTCCCTCCTTCCCTCCCATCCTCCCTTCTTTCGCTCTCCCCTCCCTCCCACCCCCCTTCCTTAATTCGCCCTACCCCCCTCCCCTCCCTTCCCTCCCTCCCTTCCTTCTCCCTCCCCCTCCTCCCTCTCCCCTTCCTTAATTCGCCCTAAATAACTCCCGAGCCCTGGATTCCCCCCCCCCCAACCCCCTTGTAATCTACATGGCTAATGAGCCTCCCACGTGGCCATTAGCGAAGAAAATGCATCTACAGCCGCCGGGTCAACTAACCTTGCCTAACATCTTTGCCTTGCCTTGCCTAACCTACTTATCTGCCCTTTTCTCTCCTTTTCCCTTGCCTCTCCTCTTCCCTCGTCTCTCATTTTCTCTTGCCTCTCCTCTTCCCTCGTCTCTCTTTTTCTCTTGCCTCTCCTCTTCCCTTGCCCTAACCCCAACTCCCGTATCTTAACCTAACCTACTTATCTTTCCTTCCCCTACCTTTCCCTTTTCCTTACCCAAAGTCGCGGGCGCTAACCTTAACCTAACCTTAACCTCCGCCGTAAAACTACATCTCTTTCCTTGACCTTAACCTAACCTTAAACTTCACCTTAAAACTGCATCTCTTTTCTTGACCTTAACCTAACCTTACCCCCTCCACCTTAAAACTACATCTCTTTCCTTGACCTTAACCTAACCTTAAACTTCACCTTAAAACTGCATCTCTCTCCTTGCCTTCAACCCGAGGGAACCCTATACTGATGCTGAACTCCATTGCCAGGCCAATGGGTGCTCGTCTGCCTGCGCGCGCACGCTCGTCTGTGCGTGCGTTTGCATGGCCGTTTGCATGTCGGCGGGCGTCTACACTGGCGGGTCTCACCTTCGAGCCCAGCAACCGGATCCGAAGACCTGGACCCAGACCCAAAGGCCAGAACCCAGTCCAAAAGCCCAGCAACCAGACCCAGAGACCTATTTCCAGACCTAAAGCCATGCAAACCAGATCCAAAGATCAGAACCCAGTCCAAGAGCCAGCAACCAGACCGAAAGCCCAGCAACCAGACCCAAAGACCTGTTTCCAGACCCAAAGACCAGCAACCAGACCCAGAGACCTGTTTCCAGACCGAAAGCCCTGTTTCCTCAATCGTGCAGTCTCCTGTTGCGTCTTTCCCTTCCCCTATGCCCTCCTGTTCCCTCCCTCACCCTCCGTCTCGTCTCCTTCCCTTCCATCCCTTTCCTCCTCTTCCCTTCCCTTTTCTTTAGTCTTCCCCTTCGCTTTTCCCCTCGTTCACTCCGTCTCTCTACTCTCCTCCCTACCCTCCTTTCCCTTCCTCTCTCTCTCCCTCTCACTACCTATCACCTCCCCCTCCACACCCTCCCCTTTTCCATCGACCTCCCTCCCTCCGCCGATGCTAATCCAATCCCCGCAGGTCCCTCCTCATGCGGTCACTCCCTCCTTCAATCTCTTCTTTCCCTCTCTCTCTCTCTCTCCCTTTTTCCTTCCCTCCTTCCTTTCCATTCTTTCGCCACCTCTCCCTCCCTCCTTCCCATCATTTCTTCCCCCATCTCTCTCTTCCTCCCCCTCCTCTTTCTCCTTCCCTCCCTCTCCCTTCTCTTTCCCTCCCTCCCTGCCTTTTCCTTCGCTCCCTCTTCTCATTCTCCTTCCCCCTCTCCCTCCTTCCTCCTTCCTCCTCTCTCTCCCTCCCTCCTCCTTCCTCCTCTCCTCCCTCCTTCCTCCTTTCCTCCTCTCCCTCCTCCTTTCCCTCCCTCTCCTCCCTCCCTCCCTCCTTCGGACCCGCCGATAAATCGAATCCTCATCATCGGCGAACCAAACCGGAGAGGAATCATCAACGGGGAATTAAATCCAAAAGAATAGAAGGTAAAAAAAAAAAAAAAAAAAAAAAATAAAAAAAAGGCGAATATCTTTTGTTTTTTTGGGGGTTTCGTTCAGGTCACAGGAGGCGATGGGGTGACGGCGAGATGGGGTAGGGTGGGGAGAGGGGGAAATGAGGGAGGGGGGGAGAAAGAAGAATAGGGGGGAATGCTGAGATATCAGAGAGAGAGAGAGAGAGAGAGAGAGAGAGAGAGAGAGAGAGAGAGAGAGAGAGAGAGAGAGAGAGAGAGAGAGAGAGAGAGAGAGGAGAGAGAAAAAAGGTGGGAGAGGGGTGGAATGAGGGAGGGAAGAGAGGAGCAGGGAGAAGGGGGTGGGGGCAGCAAAGGTACTGGGAATAAGGAAGGAAGAGGGAAAACAGCAAAGGAGCTGGGGGGAAGGAAGGAAGAGAGTAAAGAAGGGAATGGGGGTGAAGATGGGTACTCGATTCACGACAAGAGGGCACGACGGGGATCCGCTCCGATGACAGAGACAATAATGAGACGTGTTTCCTCTTCTCTATTTTCGGTCCTCACACACCACACACACACACACACGCACACACAACACACACACACACACACACACACACACACACACACACACACACACACACACACACACACACACACACACACACACACACACACACACACACTTCCTCTCCTCCTTCCTCCACCACCTCCCTCCTCCGGTATGCAAGCCCTTCCGCCCAGCCAAGGCGCGTGGAAAGGGCAGAGTGTCAGCCCGGCGAAGTGCGACCCAAAGAAAGAAAGAAAAAAAGAGATCCACTTAACCCTCCTTCGGCGTCTCCGTCTGCCAGAACCTTTACCCTCTCATTCTCCCTCCCTCCTCCCCCCTCCCCCCTTCCCTCCCTGCCCCCCCTCCTCCTATGCAAAGGCAATCAACGAGTCTCCACGACAGATAAAAGTGAACCTCTATCAGTGGAAAGGAATCTCCGAAAGTCCTCTCTCTTCTCCTCTCTCCTCCGCAGCACCGCAGCAGCAGCAGCAGAATCAGCAGCACCGACCGCGGCGAAGGAAACGCATGCACGCCCGAAGAGAAAATGATATTCAATAATATTAATAACAACACGGTTTCCAGCGGCGCTTCCGGGCCTCCGCACCGCATATTGGCGATGGAAACAACTATTGATTCTTATGTTTCCTGAGCCTTCCCCCTTCCCCATACCCACCCCCCTGATATGGCCCTGGGGTGGTGGGGGGGGCTCCCGGTAATGCCTGGATTTCCGTCTACCGATCTACTGGTGGATAAGGGAGGGGGGGGGGCAGGGCCAGGGGGCGCTGTCCCTTGATAGCCGTGCCTCTTCGTCTGCCGACTGGCTGCCTGTCCGCGTCTGTTTGGCCGACTGGCTACCTGTCTACCTTTTCGACAGCCCGACGAAGGAAAGGAACAAACACACAAAAGAAAAAAAATGGAAATATTAAAAAAGAGAAGTTCAGAGGAGAGAAGTCCACAGCAAAGCACAGCGCAAAGCAGGTATCTCTACTGATGCAGACGTTCCAGGGAGGCCGTTCTTCCACAGGGTCGCGGTACGCTGTTGGGTGCGCTAATCAGTCGACTAAAACAACTGATGGAAACACGCAAATCCCACGAGATACGTTACGGAATGCTCAAATCTTATAGGTCCTAAATATAGAACTGATACAATTCTGCAAAAAAAGCATTCCTCCGATCACGCCGCGTCACGTGACGAAGGACATGTCATCATCAAGTGTGAAAACTCTCCAGTGGCGAACGGATTCCACACGGAAAAAAACGCAGAGTTGAAAATACTAATTTTATCCTCACTACATAATACTAAGGATAATCCGAAGCCCTCAATTAAGCGATCAAAAAGTGTATGGGAAGAGGTCCTCCACGAGAGGTAGGAACTCCAGAGGACCTCCCCGTCACTCCGCCAAGTCCTCCGCCGCCACCGATAAGAACGACGGTCTTCAGGGACCTTGCATTCCCGAGGACACTTAGCGGCGAACGGACAAAACCCATTCGCGTGACTTAATGATCTGACTGACTGACTGACTGATCTGCCGCCTAGAGTGACTGGCTGATCTGACTGACGGACTTGAATCAACCTAATCGTGACCGAACCCGTTTGACTGACAGACCGCCTTAACTGAGCGTCTTACAGCCCGACAGCCTGGCTGACTTGACTGACTTCGCCTCTCCGTCTCAGCGCCACCTCAAGACGCCCCGAACCTGGTCCGAACGTCCTCGCGCTTGAACCGACGTTAAGCTCCTGATTTGTGCCTGACATAAAGAAGACACGAGTCTAGTGCCGACGACTGAACGAAGGTCCTGGTGACTGGCACATAAAACTGGCCCTGCTCTAGGCTGTCACCTGACAAATTGGCACTATTAGGGTCCATATATCTTCTGACACTCGCTCGGCCATGGTGCCACTCGCACGGTGCATGGCGCTCTATCGTTTCCCCGCTCTCCGACACATTTCACGGGAACCGGTCCAAACTGGCGCATGAGAAACAGGGCCCATTTCCCACACTGGCGCCTGACACGCCGTTCCCACACGCCTGACACCACTTCCTGACACGCGACCAGACTGGTGTCACACGGCGGTGTCAATTTAATACGCCCTAAAAGGTCCACAAAAGGGATTTTAAGAGCCATTAGACGAAAGATATTTGTAAACCATTAACATCTGTCAGCCATTACCGCATGATAGGTAGAGCCGCGGCCGCACGGTCAGATCAACCTCAGACGAAAAACAGACGACCTCGGGGAAAACAACCACAGCGGCAGTGACAACCCGGGGAAATGACCACTGACTTCGGAGGGAAAATTCGTGTCGTTGACTGAAACCAACTGAAACCGAAGTAAATTGAAGCTACTGTTTGGCAGATGAAGAGAAAGATAGCGATGACTTGCAGGAGGCAACACTTAAAGTAAACGGGTGTATAGCGAAGATAATGATAATAATGGAAGACGGAATTGATAATTTTATTTAAAAGGCCGATTATAATTATGAAAATAACGATAACTGCCTGCCTGCCTGCCTGCCTGTCTGTTTGCCTTTACACTCTTTCTTGCCAGCCCACCTTTTTGCCTGCCAATCCACATCTCTTCTCTATCTACATACGTACCCTACTTAGCCATCCATGCCCCCCCACCCCCACCCCACCCCACCCCTCCGCCTCCCCATCCCGAAAGTCTCACGTCCTAAATCCTTATCCTTATCCTTCCCCTTCCCCAACCGCCCCAAAGTCCGGCCCCAATCACTTCCTCACTTCCCCCCCCCCGTCCCTCTCTCCCTTCCCACCCACCCTCTGGACCCCCCCCCCCCCCCCCCTTCAGCCTTCAGCCCACCACCTCGTCGGCGCGCAGTTGCCTTCCATTATGGCACCGGCCGGCGCTTTGTTGCCGAGCTGGCGCGGCTGAGAGGACGGCGAGAGGGAAAAGGGCAAGGAGGGAGGAGGGAGGGGAGGGAGGGGGAGGGAGAGGGAGAGGAGAGGGAAGAGAGAAGGGGAGGGAGAGGAGGGAGAGACGAGAGAGAGAGAGAGAGAGAGAGAGAGAGAGAGGAGAGAGAGAGAGAGAGAGAGGAGAGAGAGAGAAGAGAGAGAGAGAGAGAGAGAGAGAGAGAGAAGAGAGAGAAGAGAGAGAGAGAGAGAGAGAGAGAGAAAGAGAGAGAGGAAAGAGAGAGGAGAGACGGAGGGAGGGAGGGAGGAGAGGGGGATGGGGATAGTAGAGATAGAGATAGATAGGAGGGAGAGATAGATAGAGATAGAGAATAGACAGAGAAAGTGAGAGAGAGAGAGAGAGAGAGAGAGAGAGAGAGAGAGGAGAGAGAGAGAGAGAGATGAGAGAGAGGAGAGAGAGAGAGAGAAGAGGAGAGAGAAGAGGATCAGGCAACTATCGCTTGCGTGTGTGTTGAGTGCGGACGTGCGTGCTGTGCAGGCGTGCGTCCTATTTTTCCTTCTCCCTCTTCTTTCTCTCCTCTTCCTCCTCCCTTTTCTTTCCACCCTCTCTCCAACTTATTCACACGCACCCGCACAAATCATAGGGCCGTTCTGATAGCGCTTATCAGTAAAGGAAGGCGGGGGGAGGGGGGGGAGGTAAATCTTTTAAGTCATGACAGGACATTGGCTGGGTAGGAGGGGTGGGGGGCAGGGGAAGGGAGGGGAGGACGTAGGAGGGGAAGTGAAGGAAGGTGATGGGAGGAAGTGAGCAGAGGGGAGGGGAGGGGGAGGAAGGGGAAGACGTATGAGCGGGGAGGAGGAGGTTAGAAGGGAGGGTGCACTGGGAAAAAGGGGAACTGGAGCTAAAGGGAAGAGGAAGAGGAAGAGGAAGGCGCTGGGAGAAGATAAGAGGACGGGGCGGGGAAGGAAGGGGAGGGAGGGGAGGGAGGGAGGAGAGAGAGAGGGGAGGGGAGGGTGGGAAGGGAAGGGAGGGGAGGGGAGGGAGGGGGAGAGGGGGAGGGGTTGGGGAGGAAGAGACGAGACAGAGGAGAGGAAGGCGGAGAGGAAGTTGAGGGCGGACGAAGAGAAAGAGGAAAACGAAGAAAGGGAAGGACAGAAACAAAGGAAGGGATGAAGGAATCGAAAGTGAAGAGGAGAGACGGCGGAGGGGGAAGAGAGAAGATTACAGAAAAAAACGGGAAGATAAGGACAGTGAAGAGACAGAGGCACGAAGAAATAGAGAAGCAGGGGGGGGGGGGGGTAAGAAGCGAGGTAGGAGGAGGTCAGGGACGGAGAGCGGAGTAAAGGGAAAGGGAGGGAGGAGAGAGGTGATACGAAAGGGAAGGTAGAAAACGGCAGAGAGAGGGAAGGCAAAGGGCGGTAAGAGAGGAAGGGAAGACAAAAAGCGGAGTAGGGGCAGGGAGGGAGGGGGGGGGAGGAGGGGGCAACAGATCATTTAACACGTCCAGTCGTCGGGTCCGCTGTCACAGTCAATAAAATTAACACGCGACATTACGGTACACCCGCAGGCCCGGGAGTGGAACCGCCCCCCCCCCACCCCACCCCACCCCCTCCCACCCCTCACCCCCGCCCCCACCTCGGGGAACCCATCTTCCCGAACACGGCACAACACTTAAAAACAAATCGCCAACACTTAACACTTAACTTACAACACTTGAAAAACAAATCGCCAACACTTAACACTTAACTTAACTTACAACACTTGAACAACAAATCGCCCTTTGTCTCCTTCTAAGACCACCCGCACCAAAGAACGTACGAAACTCCATTACGAATTACTGTTAATACGACCCCGAACCGCAAAGTCTTCTCCGCACTCATTTCCTTGCGTGGCCCGGGCGGCGGCTTCCAGCAGTCACTCTGGCCTTGGCAACTGTCACGTGACGTAACCCCGGTGATAAAAAAAAAAGAGAACAAGAGAGAAAAAAAAGTATCGCAATGATGCAATGCTTGTTACACACTTACACCGGGGGGAGGGGGAGGGGGAGGGGGTCACGGTGCATGCTCGCCATTACACCTTGCGTTGTCTGTATCTCTATGTCTGTCTGCCTCTGTTTGTCTGTCTGTGTCTGGGTCTGTATCTCTATGTCTGTCTGTCTGTCTGCGTCTATCTGTGTCTGTTTGTCTGTCTTCTCGCCCATTCTACTTGGGGAAGGGGACGATCACGGAAAAAAAAGAGAGTAGAAGGGAGAGGGGAAGGAGAGGAAGAAAGAGAGGAAGAGGAAACGGAAGCAGACGAAAGAAGGACGGACGGACACCCGCGGCCCGACACCGCTCCGTACTTTATTCCACCAGAAGAAGGGCCTTGGGAGCAAAGTTTCAAAAACATTGTTTTTGATAAAGAACAAAAACTTTTATTTGCACTCGTCCATCTCCCCCTACCCCCCCGTCTACCCGCCATCCCCCCAACTTCTTCTCTCTCCTCGTGATCTCCGTGACTCCCGTGCTTCCTTTCTACGTAGCTACTCTCTTCTCTCTCTCTCTCTCTCTCTTCTCGTCTCTTCGCGTCTCTCGCCTCTCTGGCGCTCTCGCTTCTCCCTCCCTCCCGTCTCTCTCTCTCTCCTCCTCCTCGTCCCCGATTGAGCGCGCCCTTCGCGTGTAATCCCACCGCTTAATTGCGATTTCCTTCCTGGCTCCCCCCCCCCCATCTCGCCTCCACGAACCGCCCCTTTCGGCCTCTTGGCCACGAGCTCCCCCGAATAATATAAGGACGCCTCCGAGGGCCCGCGAGATCCTATCGGCCGCTGCGCCGTCGTGGGACCCAAGCCGTACAATGGCAACTCGACTGTGCCTATTCGGTATCATTGGTACGGCGTGCCTCTGTCCCCCACCACCCACCCCCAACCCACCGCACCCCATTCGAAGTCACTCCTTCGTTACCAGGATTACCTGATTGTTCTATCTTGCCTCTTAGTGCCTCCTTCCTCTACACTAACTACCCACACTTCCACTACCCTATTCCCGCACACACGCCCCTTCCCACACCTCCTCCTCCTGCTCTGCGCTCCACACCCCATCTTCATTCTTCTTCTTCATTTTTCTTCTTCAATCTTCATTCTTCTTCTTCTTTCTTCATTCTTTCCTTCTTCCTTCCTTCTTCTTCATTTCTTCTTCTCTTCCTTCCTCCTCCTTCTTCCTCCAGCCCTCCTCCATCCATTCCTTCCTTCTCCTTACCTATCCTCCATCCATCCTCTTTCCTCCACCTCTTCCTTCTCACCTCCTACCTCTCATTCTCCTCCTCCACACTCCTCCTCACACCTCCTAACCTCATGGCCACCTCTCCTTACCTTCCCTCCTCCTCCTAAATAGATATTTGCTCACCAATATATTCCTCAACGCTAAAACTGAAATCCTAGGAAATACTTCAACTTCTCCTTCTCCCCTCTCTCTCCCCTCTCCCCTACTTCCCCTCTCCTCTCCTCAAACCTCTCTCCTCTCCCCATATTTCTCTCACTCTCCTTCACATCTCCATCTATTATTTATATCCTCCTGGCCTTGTCTCCTCCTGCCCCCCTTCCTACCTCCCTCCCTCCCTCCCTCCCTCCCCTCCGCCCCCTCCGCCCCCTCCTTCCCCCCCCTCTAAGATTGCCAACGAGTCATGCTATTTGAATAAACGCGGCGCATGGCATTAAAGTGTTTTAAAGACGGTGAAAAAAAATTATATTCAAATATTCACATGTAACTTTCCTCTATTTCGTAGTGTTTTCTCTCGGCCGAGTCAGAGGGAAAATTGCGATTTGGTCTAGGTGTATGAGGTGTGTGTGTGTGTGTTGTGTGGTGTGTGTGTTGTGTGAAGTGTGGTGTGTGTGTGTGGTGTCGTGGTGTGTGTGTGTGTGTTGTGTGTGA
>NW_020868995.1:90304-104165 GCF_003789085.1 Penaeus vannamei | reverse complement strand
CTTCCTTCTTCTTCATTTCTTCTTCTCTTCCTTCCTCCTCCTTCTTCCTTCCATTCTTTCCTCCACCTCTTCTTCTCTCCTACCTCTCATTCTCCTCCTCCACACTCCTCCTCACACCTCCTCTCATCCTCTCCACCTCCTCCTCCTCCTAAATAGATATTTGCCACCTATATTCCTCAACGCTCCACTGAAATCCTAGGAAATACTTCAACCTCCTTCTCCCCTCTCTCTCCCCTCTCCCCTACTTCCCCTCTCCTCTCCTCAAACCTCTCTCCTAGGAAACTTCTCTCACTCTCCTTCACATCCCATCTATCCTCCTGGCCTTGTCTCCTCCCCTACCTCCCTCCCTCCCTCCCTCCCTCCCCCCTCCCCTCCCCCCTCCGCCCTTCCTCCTCCTCCCCCCCCTCTAAATGCCAATCGAGTCTGCATTAATAATCGCGCGCATGGCATTAAAGTGTTTTAAAGACGTGAAAAAAAATATATCAATTCACAGTAACTTTCCCTATTTCGAGCGTTTTCTCTCGCCGAGTCAGAGGAAATGCGATTGTCGATTTGGTCTGGTGTGTGTGGTGTGTGTGTGTGTGTGTGTGTGGTGTGTGTGTGTGTGTGTGTGTGTGTTGTGTGTGTGTGTGTGTGTGGTGTGTGTGTGTGCGTGTGTGTGTGCGTGTGTGTGCGTGTGCGTGTGTGTGCGTGTGTGTGGTGTGTGTGCCGCACAGAAGCACCGCGCGAGAAGCAGGTCGCCGTGTCGCGGCAAGCAGGCAGGCAAGCAGGCGGGCGACCGAGGTGCTGACGCCTGCCACTCGCAGCTCGCCCCCTTCCGCCGCCCACTCGACCGCCCACGGCCACCGCGCGCCCTCCCCTGCTGAAATCCCAGGCCACGCAGATCCCCGACAACTCCCAGTCGAAGTGCAGGCCCGCTAATCGCGTCGGCGGCGTCGAGGCGGGCGCAGAAGAGGCCGCCCGGCGGAGGCCGGCGGGCGCGCTGCGGCCGTCCGAACAGCCTCGGCCCATTGCCTTATCAAAACTCATTGGCCAAGGGGGAGAAATGGGGGGGGGGTGGGGGAGGTGGGGACAGACGGGGCAAGGGGGGTGGGGACAGACGGGCAGGAGGGGCTGGGACAGACACGGCAGGGGTGGGGGCAGGCGGGCAGGGGAAGGGGACAGACGGGGTAGGGGGGTGGGGACAGACGGGGCTGGGGGCTGGGTGAACAGATAGGGCAAGGGAGGCCGCCCCACGCGGTATGGCTGGCTAGGGCGACGAACACCCTGGCGCCGGCCACGACAGCGCGCCCGCACGCCCGCATTCCTCGCAAGCATCGACCCGGCGTTTGCTCCCCGCCCTTTCCAGGCCCATAAGGAGAGGGAGAGCCGAAGAGATGGACGGATAATAATAATAGTAGATAATAATAATAATAATAATATAATGGCAAGAGTGAGAGTACGAGTGAGGGCAGCGAGAGAGAGAGAGAGAGAGAGAGAGAGAGAGAGAGAGAGAGAGAGAGAGAGAGAGAGAGAGAGAGAGAGAGAGAGAGAGAGAGAGAGAGAGAGAGAGAGAGAGAGAGAAGAGAGACAGACAGACAGCGAGAGCGAGAGAGAGACAGAGACAGAGACACAAAGACAGAGCGAGAGAGAGACAGAGACAGAGAGAGAGAGAGAGAGAGAGATATTGCAAAAGGACCGAGAGAGAGAGAGAGGGAGAGAGCACCACGGCAGCTCGATCTCCGCCCAACCCGGATCCTGCCGCCATTCGCTTCGTGGGCGGAAAGGAGAGGGAAAAAAGACAGACTTAGAGCCAGATATTCATAGAGTGACCAAAGGAGAGAGAAAATCCAGAACTAAGAGAGAAAGAGAGGGAGAGAAAAGGGGGGGAGGCAGGGAGGGAAAGAGGGAGGGAGGGAGGGAGGCTGGAAGGGAATGAGGGAGGGGGAGGGAGGCTGGAAGGGAGTGAGGGAGGAGGCTGGAAGGGAGTGAGTGAGGGAGGGAGGGAGGGAGGGCAGGGAACAAGGCCAAACGACAAAAAGGGGAAATCAAACACACAGGGAAGAGCAAAGCACCAGAACAAAAGCAAAAAGGGGAAAAAAAAAAAGAGTTCAATACCCCTTCGTAAAAAAAAAAAAAAAAAAACACGTACAACCCGTAAATCGCCCTCAGACACACACACACACACGCACATCCCGGCGCCCATTTTTTAGAGCTCGCCCACGCACCCAATTCGCAAGGCTCGGCCGATTTCCGCTCTCCGCTCTTCATACTGGAGGGAGGGGGGAGGGAGGGGGGGGAGGGAGGGAGGGAGGAAGGGAGAGGGAGAGGGAGAGGGAGAGGGAGAGGGAGAGGGAGAGGGAGAGGGAGAGGGAGAGGAGAGGAGAGGAGAGGAGAGGAGAGGAGAGAGACTTTCCTCACTCTACGCAGTATTTACAGCTTCACTGGGTCTATTTTTTTCAATTCTTATGGCACTGAAATTCAATTTTCTTCTACTTCTCCATCTGGACTTTTTTTCCCCTCTTTCGACCAAGGGACAACATCACTATTGCCGTCATGACTATTATTAACGCCGCCATCATCATCATCATCATCATCATCATCAATCATCATCATCATCATCATTATCCTCATCATCATCATTATCCTTATCATCTATCATCATCATTATCCTTATCCTCATCATCATCATTATCCTTATCCTCATCATCATCATTATCCTTATCCTCCTCATCATCATCATCAATTATGCATCATCATTATCCCTCATCATCATTATCCTCATCATCATCAATTCTATCATCATCATCATTATCCTCATCATCATTATCCTTATCATCATCATCATCAATTATCCTTATCATCATCATTATCCTTATCATCATCATCATCATTATCCTCATCATCATCATTATATCATCATCATCATCATTATCCTCATCATCATCTATCCATCATCATCATCATCATTATCCTTATCATCACCACCATCAGACACATCAGACATCACACTCCCCCCCCCCAATCCACCTCCACCTCCACCTCCTCCTCCTCTGATTTCGAAGGCGAGTGAAAAATAGGACAAGAAAAAAAAAGTATATACATCTCCTTAACAACCCCCTCCCTCCACCCCTTCCCTCTCCCTCCCCTCCCTTCCCCCCTCCTCCTCCTCTGATTTCGAAGGCGAGTGAAAAATAGGACAAGAATAAAAAATATATATACATCTCCTAACAACAATAACAATCCCTCCCCCCTCCCACCCCCTCCCCTCCCCCTCTCCTTAACAATCCCTCCCCCCCTCCCAACCCTCTCCTTAACAACCCTCCCACCCCCTCCCCTCCCCTCTCCTTAACAATCCCTCCCCCTCCCCTCCCTCCCCCTCTCCTTAACAATCCCTCCCCCTCCTCCCCTCCCCTCTCCTTAACAACCCTCCCCCCTCCCCTCCCCTCCCCTACCTCAGAGCCTTTCCTCCATTAAGACGGCAATCAATTACCATCTGGCGTTGGATGCCCGATATACACACCTCGCTTTAATTCGCCTAATCATAATGTCATTTGCATAACAAGCGGGGAGGGAGAGAGAGAGAGAGGAGGGGGAGGGAGGGGAGAGGAGGGGGAGGAGGGGAGAGGAGGGGAGAGGGAGGGAGAGGGAGGGGGAGGTGTGGGGAGGGAGAGAGAGGAGGGTGAGAGGGAAGGGAGAGGAGGGGGGAGGGAGAGGTGGGGGAGGGAGGGAGAGGAGAGGGGAGAGGGAAGGGAGAAAGGAGGTAGAGGGAGGGAAAAGGAAGAAGGGGGGGGGGGAGGAAGAGAGGAGGGTAATGAGGGAGGGAGAAGAGGAAAAGCGGGAAGGTGAAAGAAGGGAAAATAAGGGAGGGATGATGAGGGGATGTGGGGGAGGGAGGGAGGGTTGAGAAGAAAGAGGGAAGAGGAAGAGAAAAGGAAAGGAGGGAGAGGAAAGTTATCGACGGCTGTCTGTTCCCTTCTCCTTTCCTCTGATTATCATTTCACCCGTGCCTTCCTCCTCCTCTCTTCCCTTCCCCCTTCGCTCCCTTCCCGGTCCTTCTCCTCGCCTCACCTCCCTCTTCTCTTCTCCCTACTGTCTCCCACTCTCTCCCTCAACCTACGCGAGCACCTGTCAGGTCTTCCTCACTCTCTCCTTTCTCTCCTCTCCCCTCTACTCTTACCTCTCTTTCCTCTCCTCTTTAACTTCTCCGTTCTCCTCTCTTTCTTCTACTTTTCCCTCTCCCCTCTCCTCTCACCCTCTTCCCTCTCCTTCCACCCCTCTTCCTTCCCATCTTCCCCCTCCTCACTTTCGTCTCCGCTTTCCCCTCACTTCTCTCCCTTCCTCCCCTCCCTCTCCCTTCCTCCCCTCTCCTTCCTCCCTCCCCTCTCCTCCCCTTCCCCTCTCCCCCCCCTTCTCCCTCTCCCGTCTGTTATTCACGTGTAAACAAGACGAGCGCCCGTTTTAATCAGATACGCCGGGCTCGCCCACGAAAAGCCGCGTGGTCGTCAAGGGAGATTAAAGATCTTCGCCGGAGAGAGAGAGAGAGAGAAAAAAAAAGAATAAAAGTAAACGAAAAAAAAGCAGGTGAAAAAAAGCAGGTGCGGGGCAAAGGTTCATTCTTAAAGAGGCGGTTGGAGCCCCGCAGCTGGCGTGGAGGCGCCGCCGAGCCCGCGAAGAGATCGGGTCCGGGGAGATGGCTGCGGCGGTAGCGCATCGACGGCCGAGCGTAGGCTTCCTTCCTTCCCCCTTTGCGAAAGTCGGGGCGCTGGAAACGGGAGCGCTGGGCCGCGACAGATCGGGTCAATACAGGCTGAATGTCGTATCATCAGAAAACTCCCATCCGTGGCGGCCTGTACCCTGAGAAAGGGGTTAGATGGCCATGCCACATCGCACGAAAGCGGCCCGCTATAAATGTCTATGGAGTGATCATGTGGAATTGGGTCATTACAGATGGCTGCACCGTACTGGGTCGATGCAAACGGCGGTGCGGCCCCTCAAGAAATTGGGTCAATACAAATAGCTGCAGCGTACCAGAGGGAACTGCCTCAATATCGACGACTGTACCGCACCGCACAAGTCAGGGACGATACATACATACAGCTGCACCGTACCGAACCCTGCCGCCGCGACCGACTAAAAAGCCAGCAGCAACCTCCAAACAACGCACCGCACCCGAAGAAAACTCCTTTGAACCGCAAACGACGGCGGACTCCACCGAGCCACAGACCAGAAGGCCTTCGACGGGAGGCCAAGGAGGAGTCGACGGAAAGGCCCCATCACGAAGGCCGAAAAAAAGGAGGAAAAAGGAGAGCCGAGATCCCTCAACAGAGCGCCGTGGACGAGGATGGAAGCACAAGAGGAGCCTGGATTATATGGCAATAAACTCGATCGCAACAGCTGATTGGATTACGGCCGACGTCTAAATCGAAGAGAAGGAAGGAAAGGGGAGGAGGAGGAGGGGCGAGGAGGAGGAGGAGGAGGAGGAAGAGGAGGAGGAGGAGGAAGAGGAGAAGGAGAAGAGGAGGAGGAGGAAGAGGAGAAGGAGAAAAGGAGGAGATGAAGATGAAGAAAGGAGGAGGAGGCAAATGAGAGGAGGAAAAGGAGAAGGAGAAGGAGACGGGGGGAGGAGAAGAAGGAGAAGGAGGAGGAGAAGTAGGAGGAGAAATAGAAGAAGGAGGAGGAAAAAGAGATGGAGGGAAGAGGAGAAAGAGAAGAAGAACGGAAAAAAAGAGGAGAATGAGAAAGGAGAAAATACTAACTCATAACTGATGAGCGGGGGAGGGGGAGGGGAAGGGGGTAAACAGGCCCCTTAAAGAACGTCAATGCCGACTGCCGGCCTGCGACATAGGCCTACGCGCGAGCTTCGAGAAAGTAATTAAATAAATCACACCCCGGCCATGAATGTTAATACACGCGGGCAAGTTACCACAAAAAATGTAAATAAGCTAACCAGAAAATGCCTAAACGAGACACAAATCACAGGAAACAGCCTTTACAATTATCACTGATTTAATTAAAAAATAAAAAATAAAAAAAAAGAATTATAGATCGGATAACTGGGATTCGAGCATTGCGCAACTCAATGCAGGATAAAAAAAACAATTCAAAGGGTAAGTGAATGAAATGAGGAATGAGAGGGAAGAAGAGATGGAAATCAAGGGTGACGAGAAAAAGAAAGAGAAAGAGAGAGAGAGAAATGAGAAATGAGAAAAGAGAGAGGAGAAATGAGAAAAGAGAGAGAGAGAAATGAGAAAAGAGAGAGAAAAGAGAAAAGAGAGAGGAGAGAAGAGGAGAGAAAAGAGAAGAGAGATAGCCGGGAGGGGAGCCCAAAGGGGCAAGCAAACCCAATGAGCCCTGACGCGGCCCGGCCTGTGTCACGGAACAAGCAAGCAAATGCGAACTCGGCCCGCAGCGCCAACCCCCAACCCCCATCCCTTCCCCCTTCCCCTCCCCCCCCCTCCATGAACACCCACAATCCAAATCTCCTTTATTTCTCCTTTATCCCCCCCTCGACCTTCAACTTCAACTTCAAAAAATTGAAAAGGAAATGTAGCAGCAGATGATGGAGGAGGAGGAAGAGAAGAAGGATGGGGAGGGAGAGGAGGTTGTGGAGGAGGTTGTGGAGGAGGTTGTGGAGGAGGAGGAGGAGGAGGAGGAGGAGGAGGAGGAGGAGGAGAGGAGGAGAAGGAGGAGAAGGAGGAGGAGGAGGAGGAGGAGGAGGAGAAGAAGAAGATGGAGAAGAAGGACAAGAAGAAGGCGAAGGAGGAGAAGAAAAAGGCGAAAGAGGAGGAGGAGGGACAGAAAAGAAGAAAAGAGAACAAAAGAAATAAGAACAATAGATAAGAGAAGAAGAAGACGAGAGTAGAAGGCAAGAAAAGTGAGACGAGAGTAGAAGGCAAGAAAAGTGACACAAGGAACGAAATAATCCAAGGGCGAAGGACACGCGACGCGGATTACAGCGATTAATATTCGTCGCCCGACCTCCAGCTGTACACCGCTTTATTGTGCTTTCCAGCAGCTGTCAGCGCCGCACGCTCGCAGCACACGCTATTATTTTCGATGCCGCTTTTATCATCTTTCCTTCTTTTTCCTAATCACATACCTTCAATATTTACTCTTTTCACCTTTCTTTTTTTTCCCCTAATCACATACCTTTAATTGTTTTTTTTTCATTTTTTCCTAATCACATACCTTCAATATTTACTTTTTTCACCTTTCCTTTTTCCCCCCTAATCACATACCTTTAATTGTTTTGTTTTGTTTTTCTAATCACATATCTTCAATATTTACTTCTTCTTTTCCTAACCACATACCTTGAATTGTTACTTTTTTCTCTTTTTTTTCTTTTTTTCCTAATCACATACCATCAACGTTTACTATTTTCGTCTTTCCTCTTTCCAAATCACATACCATCAATGTTTTCTTTTTTTTTCACCTTTCGTCTTTTTCCAAATCCCATGCCTTCAATGTTTACCATCTTTTGATCATTTTATTCATCCTTCTACTCTCTTTTCCAAATGCCTCCCTTCAAATATATATCATATTTATGATTACTTCAGCCGTCTTTCTATTTTTTTCCCCTGACAAAAAAAAAAAAAAAAAAAAAAAAAAAAAAAAATCAAGTATAAAATACACTTCCAATTTTCTCCATTCTTCATTTTCTCTCATTTTTTTTCATTCTCTCTGATCGCATACCTTCAATGTTAATTAATCCCCTGATTCCTTTACCTTTTATGAAGTTAATAACTCCACGACCTTTTTTTCTCTCTCTCTTTTACTCTCCCTTTTTTCTCTCTCTCTCACTTTTTTTCTCTCTCTCTTTTACTCTTTCCTGCTTCATTAACGAGGACACACTCCAGTCTGCTGCGAAGGCGAGGGGGATGGAAGGGAGAAAGGGGGAGAGAAAGGGTGGAAGAGAGAGAGGGAGGGAGGAAGGAGAGAGAGAGGGAGGGAAGAGGAAGAGGAAGAGGAAGAGGAAGAGGGAGGGAGGAAGTGGGAGAGAGAGGGAGGGAGGGCAGAGGGAGAGAGAGGGGAGAGAGGGAGGGAAGGAGGAAGGGGGAAGAGGGAGAGAGAGAGGAAGAGGGAGAGAGAGAGAGGGAAGAGAGAGAGAGAGAGAGAGAGGAAGAGAGAGAGAGGGAGAGAGAGAGAGGAAGAGAGAGAGAGAGAGAGAGAGAGAGAGAGAGAGAGAGAGAGAGAGAGAGAGAGAGAGAGAGAGAGAGAGAGAGAGAGAGAGAGAGAGAGAGAGAGAGAGAGAGAGAGAGAGAAAGAGAAAGAGAAAGAGAAAGAGAAAGAGAAAGAGAAAGAGAAAAAGAGAAAGAGAAAGAGAAAGAGAAAGAGAAAGAGAAAGAGAGATAGAGAATCGAAACAAGACAAGGCAGCAGCAGACGAATAGGACGTAAGACGCAGATGGAGGATCCAGGGTGAGGCACATATCCCGTGCCTCGGGTTGAGTCTGGGGGAAGGGGGGAGGGGGGAAGGGGGTGAGGGGGTGAAGGGGAGGAAGGGGGGTGAGGGAGAGAGGAGAGGAGAGGAGAGGAGAGGAGAGGAGAGGAGAGAGAGAGAGAAGCGAAGAGAGAGAGAGTTGCAGATGGGTAGGAAGAGAGGAAGGGGGGCGGCGGCGAGGGGGAGAGAGGGAGAGGGGCAGGTAGGGGTACCAAATAAGAGGAAGGGGTGAGAGGTGAGGTGGGAGGAGGGTGGGAGGGGGTGAATCCAGTCGAGTTACAAAGTTGTGGTTCGTGGTGGTTTCGCTGGATGGGGGGAGGGGAGGGAGGGAGGAAGGAAGATGGAGGAGAAGGAAGGGAGGGAGGGAGGGAGGAAGAGAGGAGGGGGGAGAAGGGGAGAGGAAAGGAAGGGAAGGGGGAGAGGAAGGGGAAAGGGGAGAGGGAAGGAGAGGGGAGAGGAGAGAAAGGGGAAGGGGAGAGGAGGAGAAGGGGAAGGGAAAGAAGAGGAGCGAGAGAAGAAGGGGAAGGGGAGAGAAGAAGGGGAAAGGGACAGAAAGAGGGGGAGAAGAAGGGGANAAGTGAAGTGAGGAGGCGAAGCGAAAATGAAGTGAGGAGGCGAGGCGAAGTGAAGCGAAGCGAAGCGAAGTGAAGTGAAGGAGGCGAAGCGAAGCGAAGGGAAGTGAGGAGGCGAAGCGAAGCGAAGTGAGAGAGGCGAAGCGAAGTGAAGTGAGGAGGCGAAGCGAAGTGAAGTGAGGAGGCGAAGCGAAGCGAAGTGAAGTGAGGAGGCGAAGCGAAGTGAAGTGAGGAGGCGAAGCGAAGCGAAGTGAGGAGGCGAAGCGTGAGGAGGCGAAGCGAAGTGAAGTGAGGAGGCGAAGCGAAGTGAAGTGAGGAGGCGAAGCGAATGAAAGTGAGCGAGGCGAAGCGATCGGTAACTCGGCCGTCCTCCATCTCACTGCCATCTCATCTCCTTCCTTTGCCTATCGGTGATCAGCGAACACCATTGGCCCAATGTTCTTACTCATTGGGTCTCCCATCCTTTGGTCCCTCCTTGGTCCCTCCCTCCTCTCCTCTTCTCTCCTCCCTCCCTCTCTCTTCCCCCCCTCTCGCCCTCGCCTTTCTCCCCTCTCTCCCCTCCTCCTCTCTCCTTCCTCTATCCCTCTCGCCCTCTCTTCTCTCCTTTCTCTCCCCTCTCCATTCTTTCCCTTTCCTCCTCTCTCTCTCCTCCTCCCTTCTCTTCCTCCTTCGCTCTCCTTCCCTCCTCTCTCTCCCTCCCTCCTCCCTCCCTCCCTCCCTCCCTCCCTCCTTCTCTCCCTTCTTCTTTCCTCCCTCCCTTTCCTCCTTTCCTCCTTCTCTCCTCTCCTCCTTCCTCTTCCTTTTCTCCCTCCTCTCTATCTCCCCTCCACTCTCCCTCCCAGGTTCCCTCTCACTCCTATACTACGCCTCTTTATTTTTCTTCCTTTCTCTTCTTCCCTCTTATCTTTAGCCTCCTTTTCTCTCCTTTCCTTCCTCCCTTCCTTCCTTTCTACTTCCTTCTTCTTCCTTCCTCTGTCTACCTCCCTTCCTTTTCTCTCCTCCTCTTAACTTTCTTTCTCTCCTTCCTCTTCCTTACTTCCCTCGTCATCTCCCCCCCCCGTCTCTCTCTCTCTCTCTCTCTCTCTCTCTCTCTCTCTCTCTCTCTCTCTCTCTCTCTCTTCTCTCTCTCTCTCTCTCTCTCTCTCTCTCTCTCTCTCTCTCTCTCTCTCTCTCTCTCTCTCTCTCTCTCTCTCTCTCTCTCTCTCTCACCTCCGCCCCTTCTATCCCTCCATCTATGGTCTCTCTCCATTCTTTTTTCTTCCGATTCTTTTCATCACATATCTTTTATTTTCTGTTGTTGACTTCCTTCTTTTCCTCTTTCCTTCCTCCTCATCCTCTTGTCTTCTCGTCCCCTTTTCTCCTCCTCCTCTCCTTCCTTCCTCCTCCCCTCCTCTTAGTCCTTCTCTTCCTCCTCCTTCTTCTCGTCTTTTTTCTTCTCCTCCCCACTCCCTTCCTCTTCCTCCTTCTCTCCTCCTTCCTTATCCTTCTTCTTCTTCCTCCTCCTCCTTCCTCCTACCCTCCTCCCTTCCTCTTACTTCTCCTTCCTCCTCTCCTCTTCTTGCTTCATCCTTCTCCTTCTCGTCTTCTTCTCCTCCTCCCTTCCTCTTACTCCTCCTCCTCCTTTTTACTCCTCTCTCCTCCTTTTCTTCATCCTTCTCGTCTTCTTCCTCCATCCTCTTCTCTTTCCATCCGAAACAACCAAAAATAAAAATCTTACCAATTTAGTCATGCAATTTCTTTCTGTTTTTGCAATTATAAATGTCTTTCTTATTCTGATTTATCATCATGCGTAATGTTTTTCTTTTTGTTTATTCTTTGTCTTTTTCTTCTTCTGTTGTAACTGCGATTAAACTTTTTTTTCATTGTCAACGTTTAACATTATGATATGATTATTTAAGAAAAGGAATGAATGTCTTCACAGAATAACATACACACACACACACACACCACACACACACACACACACACACACACACACACACACACACATGTATATGTATACATACTATATTATATATATATATATATATATATATATAATTATATATATATATATATATATAATATATATATATATATATTATATATATATATATATATATATATATATATATATATTATATATATATATATATATTATATAATATATATATATATATATGCATTATGTTTTCGATATTTTAGGGTAACATTATCATCAATTTTATTTACATCATTTTAATTGCTGGCATTAACTTATCATCAATATTCTGATCATAACCGTCATTATTGAGGAATCATTATATATTCAATGTTCATTTTGATCATCATTGTTATTATCATTTGAAGATTTTTTGTATGATCTATATTGTCATACTGTATTTGCTTGTTTGTTTATTTGTGTTTTTTGTTGCGTTTTTCATATTTAGTGACATATAAGTGAATTTAACACCGCAATCATGACGAAATCCGAATATCAATCATAACCATATTAATCATGAACATCATCATCACTTTTGTAATTCCTGTCTGAACTATCCTTCCTTCCTTCCTTCCTCCTTCCTTCTTCTTCTCTTTCATCCCTTCCACTTCCTCCCTCTTCCCTCATTCTTCTGCTACCCCCCCCTCCCCCCCATCCCCCCCACCCCACGTAGTCATCCCATTCTATCTAATTTTCCTGTGCTGTGTCATCGCTGGGTTGGTCCAAAGAAGAGAGAGAGAAAGAGAAAGAGAATAAAAAGACACGAAAGAAAAAAAGGAGAATGTAAGAGAATGAGAGAGAGCGAGGGAGGAAAAAACGAAAGAAAAAGAGGAGTAAATAGAGAGAGAGAAAAAAAAACAAAGAAAAAAGAAGAGAATAAGAGAAAAACGGAAAAAAGAAAAAATAAGAAGAGAGAAAAGGGAGAGACAGAAGGAAAGAAAAAAACAAGGAGAAATATGAGAGAAAAAAAAGAAGGAAAGATAAAAGGGGATTGAAAAATAGGAGACATAAGAGAAAAGGAAAAGAGGAGAAAATAAGAGAGAGAGAAGAAGAGAGAAAGAAAAAAGAAAATAAGAAAGAGAAGAAAGACTGGAAAGAAAAAAAGAGGAAAAGTAAAGAAGAGAGAGGAAAGAAAAAAAGAAAGGAGAAAAGAAAAAAGAAAGAGAAAGATGGACAGAGAAAAGAGAAAAAAAAGAAAAAGAGGAAAATAAGAAAAGAGAGAGAGAGATGGAAAGAAAAAGAAAGAGAAAGAGAAAGAGAGAGAGATGGAAAGAGAAAGAAAAAGAGAAAAATAAGAAAGAGAGAGAGAGAGAGATGGAAAGAAAAAAAGAAAGAGAAAGAAAAAGAAGAAAGAGAGAAGATGGAAAGAGAAAATAGAAAGAAAGAAGAAGAGAAAAGAAAAAGAAAGAGAAAAGAAAAAAAAGAAAGAGAAAAGAAGAGAGAAAAGAAGAGAGAAAAGAAGAGATGGAAAGAGAAAAGAAAAAAGAGAAAATAAGAAGAGAGAGAGAGAGATGGAAAGAAAAAAAAGAAGAAAAAAAAAACAGCCTTGAGGGTAAATATGCAAATTGCTTTAAAAAATCCCAATAGAGCACCAGTGATCAAGATAACCCCCCCTTCCCCCCTCCCCCCCTCTACCCCCACTGCCCTCCCTCCTTAATCTACCCTCCCCCCTCCCGAGCTCTTCCCCCCTTCCCCATTCCCCGATACTCCCGCTCTAATGCTTGGAACCCCTCCCCCTCCCTCTTCACCCCCCTGTCCTCTACCCTACTAGTCCCCCTTCTTACCCCACTAGTACCCCCCTCTTCTACCCCACTAGTCCCCCCCTCGTCTATACCCCAGTACCCCCTCCCTAAATCCCAGTGCCCCCCTGCCCTTACCTAGGTATACCCCCCTACTTTGCTTCCTAGCACCCCCCCCCTCGGTCCCTAATCACTACCCCTCCCCTATCCCCAGTCCCTCCTCCCTTCCCTACCCCCAGTATCCCCCTTCCTATGCCCCCAATACCACCCTCCCCACCCCCCCATTTCCCCCTCCCCTACTCCCTCCTCAAAGCCCCTCCTCTTTCCTAACCACTAGCCCTCCTCCCAAGTACACCCACCCCCCCGTCCAGTTTCCCCCCTACCCAGTGCCCCCATTCCCTAACCCCCCCAATGTCCTACCCCTCCCTCCCCTAACCACTTGCCCTCCCCCCATGCCAAGTACACCCTCCCATACCCACCCTCAGTACCCCCTACCACCCCCCCCCACATCTCACAGTCTTATGCGTATGAGTCGGCGATTAAGCGGCGTCTGGGCACAATCGATAGGATTGGGGGGGAGGGGGGGGGGTGGCGGTGGAGGTGGAGTGTGAGGGGAGGAGGAGGAGACGTGGAGGGGGGGAGTGGGGAGGGGAGGAGGAGGGACGTGGAGGGGGTGGAGTGGGGTGGGGGAGGAGGAGGGAGACCGTGGAGGGGTGGTGGGAGGGAGGTGGCGTGGACGAGGGAGGGCAGGAGGGTGGGAGGGGGAGGGGAGCGGAGGAGAGGGGGGAGGTGATAGGGGTAGGGGCGGGGAGAGGGAGGTGCAGTCCAGTCGAAAGGGAGTGGAGAGAGGGAAAAAAATATTGAAAGACAAAGAATAGAAAGAAAGAAAAATTAAACGAAATTACAAAGAAAAAAGAAAGAGATGGAAATGAACGATACAAATAGACACACAAAGGAAAATAAATGAACACGAAGAAAACTGATCAAAAACACGGAAAAATAATAATAGGAAAAACAAACCAAAATTTCAAGACCCAAAAGATATAAAAATAAAGAAATAACGCAATAATTTTTAAAAGATGTATATTGAGGAGCATATTATTAGAGAAGGAAAGAGGCATAGAGTGATAAAGAAGAAGAGAGAAAGAAAAGGAAAAACACGGAAAAAA
>NW_020868995.1:82804-85304 GCF_003789085.1 Penaeus vannamei | reverse complement strand
TGGGGGGAGAACGGTGGGGGGATGAGAGGGGAAAGGATAATGGTAAGTTGATATATTTTGGATAAGTAAAAACAGACGAATATAAAGACGACAATACACAAATACAAAAAAAAAAAGATGAACATTACATCAAGAACAAGAACAATTTACCCCAACGTTTCAAGGAGCAGAACCTTCTTTCTTGCAAACTTCCAGAACCCAATCCACAAGAACCGAAATTCCCTCCAAACCGAAATTCCCTCCAAACCGAAATTCCCTCCAAACCGAAATTCCCTCCAATTCCCTCGAATCCCTCCAAACGAATTCCCTCCAAACAAACCGAAATTCCCTCCAACCGAAATTCCCTCCAAACCGAAATTCCTCCAAATTCCTTAAATATTTTTAAGAAGCGCTTCCAAACCCCGGCTCCGAACTCCTCCTACAGGGCGTAATACTGAAATGGTCTGTAATCCCACGTATAGACACCTGAAACTGGACCCTACGGACTATTTAATTACCCTTTTTCTGATTCCCTTTACATATTTTTTTTTTATTATTCCCTTTTAATATCAATTACACGTGGCGACCACATAGCACGGGGTCCCCACGTGGTCGCGGGCTAACGGTTCTCTCCCCAATCAGACTCGGCGACATTGCAAATCATCTTGAAATTGATAAAAGATTCGGAATTGGCGGTTGGGCGAATCGACCCACCTCGGCGAGAGCGCATAATTACACCCCATATATCAAACTCGTCTCGCAATTAAAGATTCGCACGAGGAGGGGTAAGGGACGAGGAGGAGGAGGAGGGAGGAGAGGGGGGAAGGAAGGGGGGAGGAGGGGGGGGAGGGGAGTCAAGGTGGACCTCGAGCCTCTTACTCCTCGGGCTCCTTCGCTCCCGGAATCTTGGAATTCGCTTGGGTCAACTTCGGTCTTGTGTTAGGGACACGTACGCTTATGTGTAGGTACGTGTGTGTGTGTGTGTGTGTGTGTGTGTGTGTGTGTGTGTGTGTGTGTGTGTTGTGTGTGTGTGTGTGTGTGAGTGTGTGTGTGTGGTGTGTGTGTGTGTGTGTGTGTGTGTGTGTGTGTGTGTGTGTGTGTGTGTGTGTGTGTGTGTGTGTGTGTGTGTGTGTGTGTGTGTGTGTGTGTGTGTGGTGTGTGTGTGTGTGTGTGTGTGTGAGTGTGTGAGTGAGTGTGTGTGTGTGCACGTGCGTACGTGCGTATACGTGTGTGTGTGTACGTGCGTGCGTGTACGTGTGCGTGTGTGCGTATATATATCATTTAGCATCGATCGAGAAAAGGAGGGAGGTAGAGTCGAAAGAGGAATTCTGTAGAAGATAAATTACGCCCTTAATTACATCCGCGTGCGTTCTCTGATATCAAAGTAATTGAGCAAGTAAAATCTACCGAGTCGCAGAGTGCCTGACCTCTGCAACCAATAATCATTCTACTTTTATCTCTTATCAATCCTTCCCTTAATACCTTTCTTTAATGTTAGATAATTGTGCTCACTTTTATCATTATTATTTATTTTTATCTTTTTTCTCTATTGCACGTACGTCATTTCTCTTTTTATCGGGTCCATTCTGTTCATTTTATCAAATTTTCTTCATCTTATCCTTTCTTTCGCTTCCTTTCGTTTATTATTATTTATTTTCCTTTTTTCTCTATTACATGTACGTCATTTCTTTCATCGTCTTTTCTATTCATTTTATCAAGTTTTCTTCATCTTATCCCTTCTTTCGCTTCCCCCCCCCCTCCTCTCTCTCTCTCTCTCTCTCCTCTCTTCCTCCCTCCCTCTCTCCTTCCTCCCTTTCTCTCTCTCTCTCTCTCTCTCTTTTTTCTCTCTCTTAGGCCTTGATATCTCCATTTCACTCCCTGTCTTCGGCTGTCAATTACGAAAGTCCGAGACGTCATAATAGGAGTCCATATAAGGAATAAAGCTTGTTAAGGACTCTCGGACTTTTCCAATCGACAGTTGATTTTTCTCTCTCTCTCTCTCTTTTTTTTTTTTTTTGTCTCTCTCTCTTTTTTATCTGTTATTTATCGTCTCATAATCGCACGGTGTCCAGACATATATAAGGTGTTTTTTTCTTGTTTATTACTCCTTTAGAAATTATTAAGAGGGTCTTGTCCTTTCCTCGGCGAGTGATTTGGGTTCTCGATGGTGTCAAGAGATAAGACAGACAGACAGACAGACACACACACACACGCACACACGCACACGCACACGCACACACACACACACACACACACACACACACACACACACACACACACACACACACACACACACACACACACACACACACACACACACACACACACACACGCACGCATGCACGCACGCAGACGGAAGCGCAGGGATGTGTGTGTGGTGCGTGTTGTGGCGGGAGGGGGGGGGGGGTATTTGTGTAAGTGCGTGTGTGTGGGGAGAAAGGGTATATGTGTGTGTGTGCATGTATGTATGGGGTGGGGTATGTGTGGGTGGGTGTATATGTGTTCGTTTGTGTGTTTGCTT
>NW_020868995.1:72804-77804 GCF_003789085.1 Penaeus vannamei | reverse complement strand
CTCTCCCTTCTCCTCCCTTCTCCTCTCCCTTCTTTTTCTTCTTTCCCCTTCCCTCATTTACTTTCCTCTTTTTCCCCTCTTCTTTCTGTCCCTCCATCCCATTTTCCTTTTTCTTTACCTCTCATCATCTCCATCACCCCCCCCCCCCCATTTTCATCCTCCCCCCTCTCCCTAAATCGTCGTTACTTCCGTATATGTCCTCCTCCTCACCTCATTTTCTTCCCCTTCCTTTCTTAACTCCTCCCCCCCCTTTTCCTCTTCCCTGTTTATCGTTATTCTCACATCCTTCCTTCACTCCCTTTCCATTCTTCCCTCGTCCTCTTCCTCATCTCATTTTATCCACTACTTCCTCCCATTCCTCATTCACTTCAATTCCTTATCCATCCTTTTCCTCTTGCATTACGAACAATTCCTCCTTCCTCTTCTCTCTTCCTCATCCATTCCTCTCCTCACTCTTTCCAATTTCCTCTTCCTTCCTCTCACCTCTTTTTTTCCTCCTTCTTCTTCACCACCTTTCCTCATTTTCCCTTCTCAACTTTCCTCTTTCTCTTGTTCTTATTCCCCCTTCTGTTCCAGGCTTCCCCTCCTTATATCTCCCCTTCTTTTCCCCTTTTCTACTTCCTCCTTTTACTTCTCCTACCTTTTCATTTCCCCCTTCCCTTTTCTTTTCTTAACCCCTCCTTCCCTTCTTCCTTCCTACTTCTCTCTCACCCATTTCTTATCCTTGTCCATTCCTCCTTATTTCTTCTCCTCCTCTCCATTTCTTACCTTTTATTACCTCTTCTTGTTTTCTCCCCTTCATCCCCCTCCTCCCTCTTCCCTTCCTCCTCCTCATTTCTCTTCCCCACTCCTCATACCCTCCTCCTTCCCCTTTCCCCTCCTCATTTCTTCCCTCTCCCCCTTCCTGCCTCCTCATTTCTTCCTTCTCCCCTTCCCTTTCTTCCTTCTACCTCTTCCTTCATTTCTTCCCTCTTCCCCCTTCCTTCCTCCCTTCCCTCCCTCCCTCCCCTCCCCCCTCCCTTTCCCTCCTTCCCTCCCTCCTCCCTCCCCTCCTCCCCTCCTCCCCTCCCCTCCCCTCCCCCTCCTTCTCCCTCCCCTCCCTCCCTCCCTCCCCTCCCTCCCTCAGAGCTCGTGACGCAGGCCGGCCGTCACCTGTCATTATTTATTCTTTTCGGCTCATAAGGAGATTCATCTGCTGGCGTCCGAATCCCTCATTTCGGATTAGATTCAGGTGTAATCGCTCTCTCTGGGGGGAGGGGGGGGATTATTGTTTCTGCCATTGCTCAAACGAGGATGGTGAGGTATGGGTTGGGATTTTTTTTTTTTTTTTTTTTGGGTGGGAGGTAGGGGTGGTAGTTTTTTTTGAAGGGGGGGGGTTGGGGGGGGGGAGTTCTTTCGTTTGTTCGGTGTGAGTTTCGTTCTTTATTTTTTCTCTCTTTTTTATTTTCGCTCTCTTTTGCTTCTTCGTCTGTCTCAGTCTCAGTCTCTCTCTCTCTCTCTCTCTCTCTCTCTCTCTCTCTCTCTCTCTCTTCTCTCTCTCTCTTCTTCTCCTCTTCCTCCCTCCTTTTTCCTCCCTCTTTCCTCTCTCCTTGTCCTCTCTCCTTTCCTTTCCTCCCTCCCTTTCCTCCTCTTTCCTTTCCCTCCTTTCCTCTCCCTCCTTTCCTCTCCTCCTCCTATCTTTCCCCTCTCCTTCATTCCTTTCCTTTTCATCCTTCTTTCTGCTTCCCATTCCATCCCTCCCTCACCCTCACCCTCTTGCTCCCTTTTCCTTCATCCCATATCCCTCTGTCCCTCTCCCCTTTCCTCCATCCCTCCTTCTCGATCAATCCTTCTCCCTCCTCCCTCCTTCCCTCCTTCTCCCTCTCCTTCCATCCATCCCTTTCCATCCTTCCCTCTCCCTCCCACCCCCCCCCCTCCTTCTTCCTCTTCCCTCCCTCTCCTTCCCTCTCCCTTTCCCTCCTTCTCTCGCTTCCTCTCCTTTCACCCATCCCTCTCCCTCCCCCTCCGTTTTCCTCTCTCATTCATCCCTCTCTTTTCTCTCCTTCCCATCCCTCCCTCCCTCTTCCTCTCCTTCCATCCATCCTCTCCTCCTCCCTCCCTTCTCCCATTCCCCCTCCATTCACTCCCTCCCTCTTCCTCCCCATTCCTTTCCATCCTCTATCTCCTCCCCCCCCCCCCCCAAAAAAAAAAAAAAAACGCAGGGTCAGGTCAAAAGGTGACCTTATGTCAAGCAGATGGACGGTCTATTTGGCTTTGCATTCACACAAACCTAATTCCACATCGAATAGATTGGCTTCGGACTCGGGATGGACAACAATTGAAAGGGTGTGACGAATGGAAGAAGAAATGAAAAAAGGAATAAAAAAAGAAAAAGAAAAAAAGTAGAGTAGAAAGAGGTCATGTCAGGGAAATAGACTGGTGGTCATGTGCATTGATATGTGTTTTTCTAATCGTACTTTAAGTATCTGTCGATCTTCTTTTTTTTTTCGTCTTTTTTTTTTTTTTTTTTTTTTTTTGAAGACGCGTGAGGGATAAGGCGGAAATAGAAATAAAGGAGAATGCGTAAAAGATAGTAAGAGTGTTATATATTTCTTCCTTTTTGAAAGAAAAAGAAGAAAAAAAAATAAAAATGTATAATAGTATGTCTGTTATACATTTCATTTTCTTAGACGCATGAAGGATAAGATGAAAAAAAAGAATAAATAAAAATGTATAAAAGATAGCATGAGTCTGTTATACATTTCATTTTTCTTAGACGCATGAAGGATAAGATGAAGAAAAAAGGAATAAATAAAATTATATAAAAGATAGCAAGAGTCTGTTATAAATTTTCCCCCTTTTTTTCTTTGAGAACCGTGAAGGATAAGACGGAAATATGAATAAAAAAGAAAGCATAAAAAGACAGTAAGAGTCTGTTATATATGGCTAAATTCACCTTAATTCAGGTCTCTTTCTTAACTGCCTTTTTCTGAATAAGATAATCGACGAAATTTTTTAGATTAATAACATTTCATTTAATCAAAGAACGCCATTGCAAAGAGACATTTGAAGACACATTAAGGCAGGCAAATTGAGATAAGAATTTGAGGTGATGTCTTATCAAAATGTTCTACAAGAAGTGAAAGAATTTATTTTATAGATACATATATCAATAAATATATAACATGGTATGGGATATACAGGACTAATTTTTACCGTTTGTAAAATTTTTTGCTCTGGTACACATGAACAAAATTGGACAAATGGTTCAGTAGTTAACAGTATAATCGACAGAGGAAGAGGGAGAAGGAGGGAGATAGAGAGATTGAGAGAGAGAGAGAGAGATAGAGAGAGAGACAGAGAAGCAAAAAGACAAGAAAGACAAACAGACAGACAGAAGGACATACGCAGACAGAGAAACTGACTAACAAAAATAGAAAAAAAACAGATACAAACAGCGATAGACCAAAACAAAGACAAATTAAAAAAAAAAAAAAAAAAAAAAAAAAACAGATGCATAACCATAAAAACACAAAAAAAAAAACGCGCGCCGACAAAGACAGAAACGACTCTCAAACACACACACACACACACCACACACACACGCAACGCCAGTATATGCATATCACACACACCACCTGCGACAAGGCCAAAGCACGCGAGAACACCCTCTATAGGAGCAGACCCGAAACCGAACCCAACTAAACGCGGTCACAGACGCCTTGTAAACACACGCTCGCTCTCCTTGTAAGACCGACTCCATATACTTGAAGATGGGAAGATTGGGACATTATGAATTGAGCGTCTAGAAGGGGAGAGAGAAGAGAGAGAGAAGAGAGAGAGGAGAGAGAAGAGACAGAGAGAGAGAGAATGAGAGAGAGAAGAGAGAGAGAGAGGAGAGAGAGAGAGAGAGAGAGAAAGGGGGACGAGAGAGAGAGAGAGAGAGGGAGGAGAGAGAGAGAGAGAGAGAGAGAGAGAGAAGAGAGAAGAGAGAGAGGAGAGAGAAGAGAGAGAAAGGGAGAGAGAGAGAGAGAGAGAAGAGAGAGAGAGAGAGAGAGAGAGAGAGAGAGAGAGAGAGAAGAGCAGAGAGAGAAGAGAGCAGAGAGAGAGAGAGAGAGAGGAGGGAGAATTGAAAAAGAAGGAAAAATGGAAGATTGGGACATTATGAATTGAGGTTTAAGAAGGGGGGGAGAAGAGAAGAGGGAGAGAGGAGAGAGAGAGAGAGAGGAGAGAGAGAGAGAGAGAGAGGAGAGAGAGAGAGAGAGAGAGAGAGAGAGAGAGAGAAAGAAAAGAGAGAAAGAAAGAAAGAGAAGACAGAGGTAGGGAGGGTGGGAGGGAGAGAAGAAGGCGGAATTGAATAGAAAGGAAATGGAGGAAGAGAAGAAATTGAAATGAAAGATTGGGACATTAGGAATTGAGATTTTAAGAAGGGGAGGGGAGAAGAATTGAAACAGAAGGAAATGAAGAAGAGGAGTTGATAAGGAATAATGAAAATATTGGTGAGAAGGTGTGTTCAATTGAACATTAGGAACTGGAAGAAGAATAAAAGGAATTGTTGAGATGAGTGAAAGATTTGATACAATATAGATAGATATTTAAAGATATGCAAATAAGTCATGAAAACGAAAATATAAAAGTGTTAGGAAATATAAAATATAAGAAAATGTAATTCAATAAAAGGGAACATATTTAAGCAAAAGAAAACAGAAAAATAATGATAAAATCAAACACACAAGTAATGAAGAAAATACTCAATCACATAAAACGAATAGATAACAAATAAACAAACAAGCAAACAAAACACAAAAATCAAGTCTAAAGACGAGGCCAGAACGATCGCCCAAGACGGTATACCACTCCTTCAAAAACCCCGAGCATACCTCCTTAAAAATCATAGGTGGGGGTTGGAGGGAGGAGGGGAGGGAGGGGGGTGTGTGCAATTTTCTGCAGTGTCCGAGACAATGGATGTTGAATAAGCAACTATGTGTCCTGCAGAGAAGAGAGTATGAGAAAAAATGATA
>NW_020868995.1:62591-67591 GCF_003789085.1 Penaeus vannamei | reverse complement strand
CCTTTCTATCCGTCTTTCTATCTATCTCTAATATAACAATTTTGTGTGTGTGTGCGTGTGTGTGTGTATGTATATATATAATATATATATATATATATTATATATATATAATACATATATATATATATATATATATATATATATATATATATATATATATATATAATTTATACATATATGCATGAAGTATATGTTTATACATATTCACATATTTCTTTCCTTCTCCCTTCTTCCTTTTCCCATCTTTCATTCTTTTTTCTGACCTATGACTTACTTTCTATAAAAATGTTAAAAAATACATATAACCCGGAATCCCTCTGATCCTCATCACAGGAAACCCACATAATCCTCTTACAGTACAACATCTAATAGACTTTGAAGTATTAAGAGGTATTACTGGCCAGCCGATGACGGAAGAGGAAGAGGAAGCGAAGAGAGGGAAGGAGATGAGACGAGCCGGAAGCCAAAGGTTAAGAGAGGGAAGAGGAAGAAGGAGATAATGTAGAGGAGGGGGAGGGAGAGGGATATGAGGAAGA
This sequence comes from Penaeus vannamei, assembly GCF_003789085.1. NCBI lineage: Eukaryota > Metazoa > Arthropoda > Malacostraca > Decapoda > Penaeidae > Penaeus > Penaeus vannamei. Next base: position 67,055 of record NW_020868995.1, on the reverse strand, counting down.
AGGGGAAGGGAAAAAATGTGATATATATAGGTTGAAGAGGTAGAGCGGATGGTGTGTAGGAGGAGAAGAAGAGGGAATGGAAGAATACATGAATACATGGAGAAGAAGTAGATAAAGTAGATTAGGTGAAGATGAGAATGATACGCATATACTGTACACATAAACACACACACGCACACACACACCCATATACGTGTGTGTGTGTGTGTGTGTGTGTGTGTGGAAAACGCTCTACCGTGTGGATATGATGGTAGAAAAAGCATCAGTGCATCAGCTGGATTTATTAAAATTGAGACAGCTGTTTTCAAATCCTCCTGGATTCCATTTTCCATTTTCAGGTGTATGTATGAGTGTGTGTGTGTTTTCTAGTTGCATGTATGCATGATGTGTAATATATACATATACTATTATATATATATATTTATATATCTATTCACTATACATATATATATGTGTGTGTGTATAATGTGTATGTGTGTATCATATATATATATGACATTACATATATATTATAGTATGTTATATATTATATATACATATATATATAATATATATATATATATATATATATCTATATATATATATATATGTATGTATTATGTGTATGTATGTATGTATGTATGTATGTATGCATGCATGTAGTATATAACACACACACATCACATGCACACAGACACCACACACACACCAAACACAAACACACACACACATATAGATAGATAGATAGCGAATCCAAGCCAAGGCAAGAGAAGAGAGTAGCCAAGTGCAGGGGGAAAAGCCAAGCAGGGAAGAGGAGCCAAGCCAAACCAATAGAATCCAAGCCAAGCCAAACCAAGACAAGAGAAGAAATCCAAGCCAAGCCAAGAGAAGCCAAGGCAAGAAAAGAAGAAGCCAAGGCAAGAAGAGAAGAAAGCCAAGCCAGGCCAAGCCAAGAAAAGAGGAGCCAAGCCAAGAAAAGTCAAGCCAAGCCAAGAGAAGAGAAAGCCAAGCCAAGCCAAGAGAGGGAAAGCCAAGCCAAGCCAAGAGAAGAGGAGCCAAGCCAAGGGAAGCCCCAGGAAATGGCAATGTTGCTGATATTTCTCCCTCATTAGCCGTCGCTTCCCCTTAGCTTCTCTCTTTCGTTCGCTGCTTCTGTTCCTTCAGTTATTGCTTTGTTTATTACGCTTTTCGCTCTCTCTCTTATTCTCTGTCTCTATCTCTCCTCTATAGCGTCTCTCTCTCTTTCTCTCCTTCTCTCTCCTGCTCTCTCGTCTCTCTTCTCTCTCATCTCTCTCCTCTCTCTCCTCTCTCTCTCTCTCTCCTCTCTCTCTCTCTCTCTCTTTTCTCTCTCTCTCTCTCTCTCTCTCTCTCTCTCTCTCTCTCTCTCTCTCTCTCTCTCTCTCTCTCTCCTCCTCTCTCTCTCGTCTCTCTCTCTCTCTCTCTCTCTCTCTCTCTCTCTCTCTCTCTCTCTCTCTCTCTCTCTCTCTCTCTCTCTCTCTCTCTCTCTCTCTCTCTCTCTCTCTCTCTCTCTCTCTCTCTCTCTCTCTTCTCTTTCTCTCTCTCTCTCTCTCTCTCTCTCTCTCTCTCTCTCTCTCTCTCCTCTCTCCTCTCTCCTCTCTCTTCTCACTCTCTCTCTCTCTCTCTCTCTCCTCTCTCTCTCTCTTCTCTCTCCTCTCTCTCTCTTCTCTCTCTCTCTCTCTCTCCTCCCTCTCCCCCCCTCTCTCTCTCTATCTATCTATCTATCTATCTATCTCTCTCTATCTCTCTCTCTCCTCTTCTTCTTTTTTCTCTTCTCTCCCCTCCCCCCCCCCCCCCCTCTCTCTCTCTCACTCTCACTCTTCTCTCTCTCTCTCCTCTCTCTCTCTCTCTCTCTCTCTCTCTCTCTCTCTCTCTCTCTCTCTCTCTCTCTGTCTGTCTGTCTCTCTCTCTCTCTCTCTCTCTCTCTCTCTCTCCTCTCTCTCTCTCTCTCTCTCTCTCTCTCTCTCTCTCTCTCTCTCTCTCTCTCTCTCTCTCTCTCTCTCTCTCTCAACATTCACTATTTACGTTCGGTTGAAAGAAGGCTGTATTTTTTGATAACGTAAAAATGTATTTAAGAAAAAAAAGAAATAAGAAAATGGGAAAAAACTTGAAAAAATGACAGTCATAATCATGATAATGACAGGGATATTAACATAGTAATGCCGATAATGACGATAGCAAAGATAATGATGATAGGGATATTGTTAGTAACAATGATGAAAATGAGGGAAAGAATATTAATGATAATAACATAAATCACATTGATAGTGATGAAAGTTGTGATAATGATAATGACGATAATGACGCAATTTCATCTGCTTCATGTTTTGTTTTTTTTATTATTTCATCGTCATATTCTTTAGTATTTGTCTGTTAACATTACTTTACACTGAAATGGATTTCTTGTCTTACTTCTATTCTTGGTATTGTCCTTTATCTAAAAGATATATGTATAAGAATGAGCCAAAAAAAAATATAACAAAAAAATATAATGATAGCAAGATGAATAAAAAAACAAACAGATGAGAATAGGAAGGGCGTATGTCGAGATGATTAATGATATGCAAATGAGGTTAGAATCCATGATGATGTCCTGGTTATCATACGCGGATTGTTGGTGCTTCAGAAAGACCACACTGATTGTAGATAACTCCTTTTTGATCGGGTTAATAGAGCGGCGGTTGAGGCGGAAAGTTGACGGCTATTTCGTATTATTTTTTTTTTAGTTTAGTCCTTTATTTACCACCCTGGCTAACTGCACAGGCGTGGGCAAGCTGTGGTACATTTGATGCATGGTCAAAGCATTATATGATAGTATTATAGTGTAAATCTAGTTCATAAAATTATTACGGTCTAAAATATATCATCTAAAAGAAAAGAACAAGCAGTAATTAATCTACTCATCTATCAAGCCGGCATACGGCTTGGGCGTGGAAAGGCAATGTAACATTTGATATGTGGTCATGTGATACTACATTCCAAATTTCGGATACAACATAAGTATAGCTTCAGTAAGTGAAATGTGGCGTGTCGTCTCCGTAGATTTATTGCGCCAAAAGGTATTGCTATTCTGCGAGGTTTCGTGTTTTTGTTTCTTTTCGTTGTCTTTTCGGTGTGTCATTCTAGGCCTTGAATACGCTCTCTCAACTGCTTCTCTGAATAGCAGTGAAACATCCAATAAAGAAATCATAATTAGATAGATAGATAGGAGAGATGAGAGAGAGAGAGAGATAGAGAGATAGAGAGAGAGAGAGATAGAGGGATAGAGGGATAGATAAATAGATAGATAGATAGATAGATAGATAGATAGATAGATAGATAGATAGATAGACAGGTTAGGTAGGTAGATAGTAGATAGATAGATAGATTTATTTACTTATTTATATATAGACTTTCTACCATTCCATGCACAAACAAACACAGGCATGTGCAGAATTCCCACGGACCATTTTGCAAATAAAACAACGACGAGCAGGAGCAAGAAAACACACAAAGACCAATTCGCTCTTTTACGAAAGTGCTTCAGTGTATTCGGTGTGTGTTGTGTGTATGTGTCTGTGTGTGTGCTGTGTGTGTTGTGTGTGTATGTGTATCCGTGCGTGCGTGTGTGTGTGTGTGTGGTGTTGTGCGTGTTATGGCCTTGTGTGTGTGTGTGTTGTGTGCGTGTTGGGTGTGTGTGTTTGTGCGTGTGTATCGGTGTAGTGTGTGTGACTGTGTGTATTGTGTTGTGTGTCTGCTGTCTGTGTCTGTCCGTGCGTGTATCCGTGCGTGCGTGTATGTGTGTGTGTGCGTCGTGTGCGTGCGTATGTGTGTTGGCATAAACATACCCACATACATGTACAGAAGCGTATACCATTCGCGAACGAACTTAATCATCCCGACCATCTCTTTCTGCGCAGACTAACTCCCCGAAACATAACAACAACACGGCGGGGGTTTTATCACGGCGTCAGCGCTCTTAAGGACCAAAACCGACCGCGGTTAATGTGCGCCTAGCCTTGTTTTGGCCCTAATCCCTTAAGATCACACACGAGGGCCCTGAAGAACTCTAGTCTCTTACGACCAAACTGCATAATCACCGCCAGGGCAGCAGGGGGTGGAGGGAGGGAGGAGGGAGGGCGGGAATAGCATCAGGGAGGGGGGGGGAGGCGGTAGGGGGGAGGGGGGGAAAGCGTTCAGGGCGAGGGGGAAGAAGGGAATCATCAGGGGGGGGGAAGGGGGGAAATAGTATCAGGGAGGTGGGGGAGAGGGGAAATAGCAATCAGGGAGGGGGAAGGGGGGGGAATAAGCAGAAGGGCGAGGGTGGGGGGGAGGAAGGGGAATATGGTCAGGGGAAACTAAGGGGGGGAGGGGGATAGTGTCAGGGGAGGTGGGGGATGGGAAGGGGGAATAGCATAAGGGGAGGGGGGAGTGGGAAGGGGAAATCGCATCAAGGAGAGGAGGGGGAGGGGGAAAATAGATCAGCGC
>NW_020868995.1:47591-52591 GCF_003789085.1 Penaeus vannamei | reverse complement strand
GTTCAATATGTCACAGGTAAGTGATTTTGTTTTTCTTTGCTTGAAAAAATGTGCAATTAACTACTTTTATGCAATGTTGAAGTGTTTCAATATAGTACATTTTTCTATATAAAATACGTATTATTATATATATATATATATATATATATATATATATAATATATATATATATATAATATATATATATATTAGAGAGAGGGGAGAGAGGAGGAGAGAGAGGAAGGAGAGCGAGAGAGAGAGAGAGCAGAGAGGAGCAGAGAGGCGAGAGAAGGAGAAGAGATAGGGAGTTTCAGTAGGACAAGGATAAATAAGAATAAGGATAGATAGATTTTGAATAGATGACAAATTAAATTAGGATTGATTGATTTAAAAATAGGATTAGAATAGATTGGGCCAAAAAATAGGGGGACTTAGATTTTAACCTATTAAACATTTTTTACAACAAGATGATATTTTACAAACACGCCCAACATAAATATNCTATATACCCGTCCCTCCCCCTCCCCCTTTCAAAGTAAATAGATACAAGATTCTTTTCCTTTTTTCTTCTTACCACAAATAGCAGCACCAAAGGTAAAGGATCAGTTAAAAGACAGATAAACAAAAAAATAATAATAATAATAAATAATAAATAAATAAATAAATCTTATTTTATAACTCAAATTTAATAGAACATTTAAAAAATCTATTATATACGCAATAGACAGATAAAAAAAATCTATATATCGGCACGAACTTACAGAAGTCCAACCGGGCATCGCCATGAAATCCGGAATTATTCCAAAAATCTCCCGCCGTAAAAACGACACGGAATAAAGTTCGCAGAGACGAACCGCAACTTAACAGTCCACCAAACTTTCCTTAACTTTCCTGTCCCGCGAGGATTCAACGGGGAAGTCTTTGGCAAGTCGCTCTTCGGGGATAATTCAGCCTCCGGTTCGGGCCGGAGGAAGTAAAGTTTTTCCGGTCCTGGAAGTAAAGTTTACCCGTCTGGGAAGTTAAAAAGTTTCCCGAGTCTGGTAAGGCTGGAATCTGCTTTGAATTGCGTATTGTTCCTCTGTTTTTCTGATTTTTTTTTCTATCTTTCTTTCACTCTCTAAAATTTCTCTTAGTTCACTGTATTTCTCTTTCTCTCATGCTCTTTCTCACCACTTTTCCTTTAGTTCTCACTCTCATCCTAATCTCTCTTCTCTCTCTCTCTCTCTCCTCCTCACTCTCTTCTCCCCATTCTCTCTTCTCCCTCCGCGGCGCTCTCCCGGTTCTTGCCCTCTCCTCTTCGCCTCGTCTCGCCTCTCGCTCTCGCCGTTGTCCCTGTTGTCCCTCTCCTTTCCCCTCCCCTCCGCCCGCGCGCCCCCGTCTCTCTCCTCTCTCTCTCTCTCTCTGTCTCTCCTCCTTCTCTCTCTCGCTTCTCTCCCTCTCCGTCCTCTCTCTCCTCTCTCTCTCTCTCTCTCTCCCTCTCTTCCCTCTCTCTCCCTCCCTCCCTTCTCCCCTCCCTTCCCCCCTCTCTCTCGTACTGTCGAGCGTCTATCTCTCGTCTCTCTCTCTCTCTCGTCTCTCTCTTCTTTTTCTCTTTCTCTCTCTCTCTCTCTCTCTCTCTCTCTTTCTCTCTTCTCGCTCTCTCTCTCTCTCTCACCCCTCTCTCTCTCTCTCTCTCTCTCTCTCTCCCCTTCTTCCTGTCCTCCCCCTCCCTCTCCCTCTCCTCTCCTCTCGCCTCTCCCTCTCCCTCTCTCGTCCCCTTGCTCCCTCCCTCGCCTCTCCCTCCCTCCCTCTCTCTCTCTCTCTCTCTCTCTCTGCTCCCGTTCGTAAGTAATGCATCCGCGTATAACAAAATTCAGTGAAAGGTTAGATGAAACGCCCACAACCCATCCATACAACTTGTACAACAAAATAAAATGCTTCGGAGATGACTTAAACTACAATGGGGGGGAGGGTTGTAGCTTGGAGATAGGTGGGTCTGAGTTGGTTTGTGGTGGTTCTGAGTAGGTAAAGAGGCCGTTGGCAATGGTTGTTATAAATCATTCTTCGTTGTTGTTGCTTTATTGTTCGCTTATTGTCGCTGTTGCTGCAGTGATTATCGGTGTGTCATTTACTATTATTGGTTTTATCGATTATTATTGTTGTTGTTGCAGGATTTTGATTATCATTGTCATTATTATTATTGTTATTATTATCATTATCATTATTGGTTAATATTGTTTCTGATCATCATTATGTTAATAGATATCATCAATATCACTATTATTATCATTATGTATTACCCTTATTATCTTGCGTTTTGCTTTTTGTTGTTTGTTGCTTTTTGTTAGAAGTGTTTATTGATCTTATCCGTTATTTTTGTTATTGGTTTACCATTTATCATCGAATCATCATCGATTATTATTATAATATCATCATCATCATCATGCGAGTCATCATCATCATTATTATTATTACTCAGAATTTTAAAATTGACGTTTGAAATGGAACTCGAAGCATAATTTAAAACAGTTTCATCCTTGACTGTACATGAAATACAAATTGCAATGGCCATCACTGCAAATAACAGCTGCAATATGCATACGCAGATTATGCTTGCATGCATTTCGAGTATTATTATGTGTAGAGACAAATGAAGAAAGAAAATATAGAATCAGGAGAGAGAGAAAGAGAGAGGGAGAAAGGATGGGGTGAGAAAGAAAGAGCAGAGGGGAGAAGAGGAGAGAGAGAGAGAGAGAGGAGGAGAGAGAGGAGAGAGAGGAGAGAGAGAGAGAGAGAGAGAGAGAGAGAGAGAGAGAGAGAGAGAGAGAGAGAGAGAGAGAAGAGAGAGGAAGAAAGAGAAGTAGAGGGAAGAGTGAGTGAGAAGGAGATATAGAGATTGAGAGGGAGAAAGAGGGAGAGGGAAAAGAGAGAAAGAAAGAGAGGTAAAGAGAAGAGAGAAGGATAAAACGCAGGTGGTTATTCTGTTCTCTCCATCTCCTTATTTTTCTTATTTGTTAATTCATGAAGTAAGGTCATGGAACACAAATGGAAAAGAGAATGAACAGAAATAAAAAGAAATGGAAGATAAAACGAAAAAGAATATATGTGTGCGTGTAAGTGTGTGTGTGTGCACATATATACATACATACACACACACACACACACACACACACACACACACACACACACACACAGATATATATAGATTAGATAGATAGATATAGATATAGATATATATTAGGTTTTTTATTCAGATTGTCTCTAGTCAAAATTTCAAAATATGTAAACATTAGCATCACAAATTAATGATGAATAAATAGTACACACACGAATACACACACACACACACACACACGCACAGGTTCACACGCGCGATCTTACATTCACAGAAGATAAATTAGATGCAAAGAAATTAAGCATTGCAACTGATGGGAACTATAAAAGCAATTGCAAGAAAATGGAATAAGGCGAATTAAAGATAATCAGAGAGAAACGGGCCATTCCACGAAGAAAAGAAATTAACCAAGTCACGCAAAAAGTGAATAATTTAAGGAATTGAGATAATGAGAAAAATGGTACGAAATAGATTGAAATAACAGAAGGAAAAAAAGGAAAAGAATTTTGATGTAATGAAAATGATTGATGATAATTGATAAAAGAAAGTATGAATATAAATTCAAATTTTATGAATAAAAGAAATAAAAGTTGGAATGAACATTTTTTGGGGGGGTAAATCACCCTTGTTCCACCTAATTTGCATAATAGAGAAGGATCACAGAAAAAAAGCCAAAAAAAAAGAAAACTTCAATGATATTCGTGTTTGTAAATTACTGTCATGTTTCATCTTTTGTGCTGTTTTTTTTTATTTTTTTTGGTGTTCATTCTCTTACACACATTACACATTCACACACACACATGACAGACAAATAAACAAACAAACACGCACAATACACAGAAACATATACACGCTAACCCACATGGATATACATACACACGCACATACACACAAACTCACACACACACACACAAACAAACACTCCCACACGTACATACACACAGACAAATAAACAAATAAACACGCACAATACACAGAAACATATACACGCTAACCCACATGGATATACATACACACACACAAACACACACAACTCACACACACACACACACAAACTCACACACACACACACAAACAAACACACAAACATACACATACAAACCCACATATACACATCCACACAATTACACACACATAAAAGAACATTCACTCTCACACAAGCGAAGACACACATACAATCACATATATTTTTAATTCTTTGAATAATAAACATATTCTTTTGCAGTAAGCTATTTTCATTATAATGGTAATGATGATAATTATAATGAAGATGAGGATGACAGTTGTAATAATGATATTAACAATGACAGAAATAAATTAATGATAATGACAGTGAATAATAGCAATAACAATAATGATATTGATAATGATAAAAGATAATGATTTCAATAATGATAATGATAATAATTATGAAGCTAAAAGTGATTATCCTTATCATCATCATCATCATCATTGTACTATCACCCTTGTTATTGTAATTATACTCACTGTTATCACAAATCGACAGGAGAATAAAAATATACCTTTTCGTGGAATTGTTATCCATTTTAGCGTCATTTTATATTCATGTGTTTTATTCATCAGCGGCAGATGTGAGAGTAAATGCTCTTGTTTCTGTGCTTTTAGGATTTTTGTATCATAATTTTCGGTATTTTCATTTGTTGTTGTGATTGTTATTATTGGGGTTAATGTTTGTATCTTTATTAGGAATATCAAATGTTTGAGTAGCTTTTTGTTTGAATTTGTTTTTATTTTGATATATTAGGATCATCAAGATTTCTTAAGCAGAAGTTGTTTGTTATTTAGCTGTTTTGTATGTTATGATATTTATTTTATATGTATTACTGAACTTTTTAAATGTCTTTTTGTTCGAGCCTCATGATTTCAGTCCAACTTTTGTTTTAGAAAGAAATTTGAGGACATTTTT
>NW_020868995.1:40091-42591 GCF_003789085.1 Penaeus vannamei | reverse complement strand
GTATGAGGTGTAAAGGAGGTATAAGATATGAGAGAGGTGTGAGATATGAGGGAGGTATGATTTATGAATTATGAGGGAAGTGTGAGATATGAGGGAGGTATAAGTATGAGGGAGGTATGAGGTCTGAGACAAGAGGGAGATGTGAGGTATGGGTTATGAGGGAAGTATAAGGTATGAGGGAGGAATGAGTTATGAGGGAGGTGTGGGATATGAGGGAGGTATGTGGTCTGAAACATGAGGGATATATGAGGTATGAGCTATGAGGGAGGTGGGAGATATGAGGGAGGTATAAGTATGAGGAAGGTATGAGTTATGAGGAAGGTGTGAAATAAGAGGGAGATATAAGCATGAGTGAGGTATAAGGTATGAAGAGGAAGAGGGAGAAAAAGAAAGGAAGAAGGAGCAGAAAGGAAGGGGAGGGAAGGAAGAGGAAGATAGAATGTGGGGAGAGGAGGAGGAGAGAGGAAAGAAGAAGAGAGAGGGAGAGAAAGAGAAGAGGAAGGGCGGAGGAGTGTTTAAAGAAGAGGAGGAATAAGGAAGAGAGAGTGAGGAAGGGATAAGTATGATGGACGATGAGGAAGATAGAAAGGTAAGGAAGAGAAAGGTTCTTATAACATTTGCCACCATATTTCTTCTTTTTCTTTTTCTTTTTCTTCTTTTTCTTTTTCTTTTTCTTTTCTTCTTCTTCTTCTTCTTCTTCTTCTTCTTCTTCTTCTTCTTCTTCTTCTTCTTCTTCTTCTTCTTCTTCTTTTCTCTTCTTCTTCTTCTTCTGCTTCTTCTTCTTCTTCTTCTACTATTCCTTTCTTTCTTTCTTTCTCTCTCTCTTTCTATAGCAAAGCGAAAGATCCCGTGGATGCTGACCTTTTATTTAAGGATTTTAAGATCAACTTTCTTGTCATTTTCAAGGAATTTCAAGATTTTAATATATTGATGATGTACATATATTTTCTCTCTCTCTCTCTCTCTCTCTCTCTCTCTCTCTCTCTCTCTCTCTCTCTCTCTCTCTCTCTTCGTCTCTCTTCTCTCTCTCTCTCTCTCTTCACTCTCCTCCTCCTCTCTCTCTCGTCCTCTCTCTCTCTCTCCTCTCTCTCTCTCTCCCTCTCTCTCTCTCTCTCTCACTCCTCTCTCTCTCTCTCTTCTCTCTCTCTCTCTCTCTCTCTCCTCTCTCTCTCTCTCTCTCTCTCTCTCTCTCTCTCTCTCTAATATTCCTGTCCCTGTCGCTGTTACTGTTTTATCTGGCAATTTCTGTTTTTTTTTTATTATTCCTAAGAAGAAGAAGAAGAGGAGGAGGAGGAGGAGGAAAAAGAAGAAGAAGAAGAAGAGGAAGAAGAAGAAGAAGAAGAAGAAGCAGAAGAAGAAGAAGAAGAAGAAGAAGAAGAAGAAGAAGAAGAAGAAGAAGAAGAAGAAGAAGAAGAAGAAGAAGAAGAAGAGGGTAAGCTTAAAAAAAACAATAACAAAAAGACAAAAAAAATAACAGCAACATTAAAAAATAAAAAAAAAATAAAAATAAAAAGTTGTTTCTATAAACAAGCCAATTCATTAGATTTCGTCACGCTCTAACAACAATCCCAGAACGCTCACTGACCTACCTAGAGTTCACAGCATAACCAAGGTAGGTACTTAGGCTGAAAACTGGCTGAGATTTTCACTCGAAGTTTATCCACAACTTCACGGACTTTGACGTCGATTCGTGTTATTAGTTCAGAGGAAGTTGTTCTGGGGGTATATGTGTTCTTGGCGACGCTCCGGGGTGGGGGTTAATATTCGCATCAATTTTATTCCTTCTTTTTTTCTGTTGTTTTTATTGTGGTTATTAGTTATTGTTGTTGTCATTGCTTTTATTGTTGTTATCAGTTATTGTTGTTGCCATTGTTATTGGTGAGGTTCATATTCGTATTAGTTAAGGTTATGTTTGTATTATTGTTGTTGTTCTTGTCTTTTCTGGTATTGATTGTGATTGTTTGTTGTTGTTGTTGTTATTAGCTACTGTTGGTTTTATTGTTTATTGTTATCTTCATTCGTTATCGTTATCGTTATTATCACTATTATATGATCATTTTAATTATTCACTATATCATGAACTTTTTTATTATATTATATTATTGTGTTATTTATTTTGCTTTTTTTAGCAGAGATGACTAGATTATAACACTTTCTCTAAGTTTACTAGATAAGCACAAGAGATGGTAACTTGTCCCTCCCACACTCATCTACAAACAAATATATGGAATAACATATTTCATATTCATTGCAAGTAACATTCCTTCAAATCTTTCTTTTTCTTCTTCTTCTTCCTCTTCTTCTTTTTCTTCTTTTTCTTTTTTTTATTTCTTTTTTTTTCTTTCCTTTTCTTTTTCTTCTTCTTCTTCTTCTTCTTCTTTCTTCTTCTTTCTTCTTTCCTCTCTTGCTCTTTGGTTCTTTTTCTCTTTTTTTTTTCTTTCTTCTTCTCTCTTCTTCTTCTTCTTCTTCTTCTTCTTCTTCTTCCTTCTTGTTCTTGCTT
>NW_020868995.1:30091-32591 GCF_003789085.1 Penaeus vannamei | reverse complement strand
CACGTGTACATACAGATGCAGACATGCACACACTCGTGCACACTCAGTTAGACAGGCAGGCATAGACAGACCAGCAGGACATGACAGACAAGAGCAGACAGACAGACAGACAGACAGACACATGACACACAGACAACAGACACAGACAAACCAGACAGACACACACACACACGCAACACACACACACACACACACACACACACGACACACGACACAACACCACACACACACACACACACACACACACACACACACACGCACACACACACAGCACACACCACACAACGACGCACAACCCTTTCCGCCCAAGCCAACCACCTGGTTCAAATCCTCAAGTAATAAGCAATAAATTAAACAAGATACCAAGCACGCAAGCAACTACTTGATTAATAAAGCAAGCAAAAAACAAGCAAAGAAACACAAGGAGAGAAGCAAGATTTAAGCAAGAAATCAGTTTATCAAGAAAGAAAACAGGAATAAAAAAGGCGTTCAAGCAAGTAAACAAGCAAGTAAGGAATGAACCAATTGGCCAGTCAGTGAGTCAGACAAACAAGCAAACAAACAGCCAATGTAAACAGACAAGCAAGTTACCAACCAACCAATCAATAAATTAATCAAGCAGTCAGTCAGCGTCGGCAGTCAATGAATCAATCAGTCAAGCAATCAATCAACCAAAAAGTCGGGCCAACCAATCAACCAACTAAAAAACAATCAAGCAACCAACCTATCAATCAATTACGATCATCAACCAAATACCCCAATCAAATCAGGGCGCAAGCAAGCAACTCAATCAACTCAATCAAGCAGAATCATCCCCCGAATCAATCAATCATACACAAAAGGCAATCAATCCCCCACTTCAATCAATCCAATACAAGCAATCAATGCAACATCCCCAATCCGGCTAATCGTCAGACAAATCAATCAACCAATCCAGTCCCCCAATCAATCAATCATCAAGCAATAGCAATCCCCCCAATACGCGGCTAATGCAGATCAAGCAATCAATGCACACGCCAATCGAAATCTGATCCTCCCAGATCAAACATCAAAGATCCGCCCAAATCATCCACCCAATCCCGCGCCGATCAATCCAGAAGGCACACCACACCTGCTCCCAAGTCTTCTTGACCTTTTTTTTTTTCCCCCCTCCAAGTGGCATTTAGACCCACATTACTTGGACCCCTATTTTCGGGCGTAAGGTGCGAAGGAGAGACAGAACGAGGGCGGGGGTAAGGATGGAGGAAGAGGGGGGTGAGGGGGAGGAGGAGAGGGTGGGGTGGGGAAGCGAAGCACAGGAGCACGGCGTATGGGCGGGGGTCGTGGGATGTCGGGGCGGGGTAGGGGGGTCGTGAAGGAGAGAAATAGATAAATACGGGCGTGCGGGCGGAGGGGGGGACGGGGAGGGGGAGTGAGGGGTGGGAAGATGGCTGTTCTTTCCGTCCATACTTTAATATTCCTCGCCCTTGTCTCTTTGTTTGTTTTTTGTTCTTGTGTTTTCTGTGTGCCTTTCTTTTTCCTCTTTTTTGTCTTTCTCTACTTTCTATGTTTTTCCTTTCTCTTTCTTTGTTTCCGTCTCTTAATATTTTTTTCTCTGTCTCTCCGTTCTGGTTCTGTCTGTCTGTCTCTCTCTTTACGTTTCTCTTCTCCTTCCTCTCTCTCTCTATCAATATCTTCTCTCTCTCTCTCTCATCTCTCATCATCATCTCTCTCGTCTCCTCGTCGCTCGCGTCTCTCTCTCGGTCTATATGCTCTGCTCTCTCTCCCTGCTCCGTCTCCCCCCCGCCCTCTCTCCTCTCGTCTTGATACCATCTATGCTATATATACACAAACAAACAATCACAACACACACAGAATAACGAACGAGGGCGAGGGTCATCCTGGCCGGTCGTGGGACGGAGTAAAGAGGTTAATAGCGGCACGTGTGGGCGGGGCGTGGGCGTAAAGGCGAAGATAATGGGAGGTGAAATGGGCACGTTACAGGTGGCAGGGGGGAGGAGGGGGGGGGGGAGAGGGCCGTGGATGCTGATGGGCTGGCTGGCGGGGATGGCGTAACCATGTGTGTGTGTTTGGTGTGTGTGTGTTTGGTGGTTTGTGATAATGTGTAGTGTGTGTGTCGTGAAGTTGTGTGTTGTTGTGTGTGTGTGGTGTGTGGTGTGGTGTGTGTGGTGTGGTGTGTGATGTGTGTTGTTGTGTTTGTGTTGTGTGTGTGTTTGTGTGTGTGTGTGTGTGTGTTGTTGGTGTGGTGTGTGTGTTTGTGTTTTGGTGTTTGTGTGTGTGTGTGTGGTTGTTGTGTTGTGTGTTGTGTGTGTGTGTGTCGTGTGTGTATCTGTTTTAGCATGGTGTGTGTGTGTGTTGATTTGTGAGCATGTGTGTGTACTTGTGAGTATTAATGGACGGATGGTTGTGTGTGCATGTTTAATGTATTTCACGTATGTATGTGTATTGCATGTATGTGGTATAGTATGCATGTAATAGTACGTGAAAAATGTTTGTATGT
>NW_020868995.1:28646-29710 GCF_003789085.1 Penaeus vannamei | reverse complement strand
CTTTTCTTGTGTTATCCTTTTCTGTGTTACTCCTTATCATCTTTTTTACTCCCATTTATTGATTTCTCTCTATCTATTCGTTTATCATTTTTTATCTTTTTCTTCTGTTATAAATTAATTATTCTCATTTTTTGCAACACACAGTCATCATTAGTAATAAATTCATCAATTTCTTTATTTTCATCAATGGCTATATTATTTTCATTTTTTTTTTCTTGCAAGATATCGAGCAAGCGTTTTCTGAGGTCTTCTGTCTGTCTGTCTCTCTGTCTCTTTCTCTCTCTCCCTCTCTTTCTTTCTTTCTCTTTCTCCCCCCTCTCTCTCTCTCTTACTCCCTCCCCCCTCTCTCTCTTATCTGTCTGTCTGTCTTTCTGTCTCTCTCTCTCTCTCTCTTTATCTCTCTTCTCTCTCTCTCTCTCTCTCTCTCTCTCCTCTCTCTCTCTCTCTCTCTCTCTCCCCTCTCTCTCTCTCTTTTCTCTCTCCCTCCTCCCCCCCTCTCTCTCTCTTTCTCTCTTTTTTCTCTCTCTCTTACTCCTCCACCCTCTCTCTCTATCTCTGTCTGTCTGTCTTTCTCTCTCTTTCTCTCTCTCTCCCTCTCTCTCTCTTTTTTTCCTCTCTCTCTCTCCCCCCTCTCTCTCTCTATCTCCCCCCTCTCTCTCTCTCTCTCTCTCCCCCCCCTCTTTCTCCCCCCCCCCCCTCTCTCTCGAGTGCAGGGCAAGGGCGTCACCCGAGATGCTGTGGCTCTTGCTGTGACGCCCTTCTGCTGGCTCCTCTCCTCCTCCTCCTCCTCCTCCTCTTGTTCTGCTTGTTCTTGTTCTTCTGATTTCTTGGGTGTCTGGTTGTTCGTCTTTTGGGTTTCTTTGTTGCGTTTGGCTTTTTCTTTCTTTCTTTGTCTGTCTGTCTGTCTGTCTCTTCTTTCTCCCTTCTCTCTCTGTTCTCTCTCTCTCTCTGTCTCCTCGTCTCTCTCTCTCTCTCTCTCCTCTCTCTCTCTCTCTCTCTCTCTCTCTCTCTCTCTCTCTCTCTCTCTCTCTCTCTCTCTCTCTCTCGCTCTCTCTCTCTCTCTC
>NW_020868995.1:13646-23646 GCF_003789085.1 Penaeus vannamei | reverse complement strand
AGACAGAGAAGAGAGATAGACAGAGAAACAATTCAATTTAAAACACTTTATTCCATTAATTACATTGTGGCCCTAAAATAGAGTGCTCGGCTATCATGGATCTTCAATACAACATTTAAATAATTAATCTTGATGAGTATTTCAAATATACCTCTTACAATATCCACAACAGCCTCTCATTTTCCTCTCTTCCTCTTCTCTTTCCCCTTTCCTTCCACTTCTTTTTTTTTCTTTCCTTTCTTTCTTGTTTTTCTTTCTCTATCCTTTTCCTTCTTCTTGCTTTTTCTTCTTGCTCTTTCTCCTTTTCTTTTCCTTTTATGTCATTGAATAATAGATTTCTTCTTAATTCTCTTTCCTTTTCCTCTCTCTCTCTTTATCCTTCCTTTCTTCTGTTTCCTTTCTTTTCTTCCTCTCTTGCTCTCTTCTCTAATTGATCTTTCTCTTCTTTTATGTTTCATTGAGTTAGATCTTCTTTCACTTTGTTTAATGTGGTCTTTTGGTTGAAATAAATATTTCTCATATTTTCTCTGTACTGGATTCCAGTTTCGGCCCCTAGGTCTCGGATTTGCATATTTTTCTTTTTTGTTCCTGTTTCCGTCGTTTCGATCTTTTTGCATGATATTATAAGAAAGATGGAGGAGGAGAAAGAAAGAGAGAAGGAAAGCCAGGAGAAGAAAAGGGATGAGAAAGAGAGGAGAAGGGAGGAGGAGGAAGGGGGAAAGGGAGGAGGAGGAGAGGAGAGAGGAGGAAGAAAGAGGAGAGAGGGGGAAAGAGGGAGGAAGAGAAAGGGGAGGGAGAGGGAAAGGAGAGGAAGGAAGAGGAGAGGATGGAGGAGAGAAAGGAAAGGGGAAAGAGGAGGAAGAAAAAGAAAGAAAGAAGAAAGAAAGGGAGAAAGGGAAAGAAAAAAAGGGAGGAAAGAAAGAAAGAGAGACAGAAATAGAGAAAAGAAAGATCAGAAATAAAGAGAAAAAGAGAAGAAAGGAAAGAAAGGGAGAGAGAAAAGAAAGAGAGAA
The DNA here is from genome assembly GCF_003789085.1 of Penaeus vannamei. NCBI lineage: Eukaryota > Metazoa > Arthropoda > Malacostraca > Decapoda > Penaeidae > Penaeus > Penaeus vannamei. Next base: position 22,633 of record NW_020868995.1, on the reverse strand, counting down.
AGAAAGAAAGAAAGAAGGCGGAGAAAAAGAGGAAGAAAAGGAGAAAGTAAGAAAGAAAAAAAAAAAAGAAAGAAGAAGAGAAGAAAGGAAAGAAAGAAAGAGGAGAAAGAAAGAAAAAAGAAAGAATAAAGAGAGAAAGAAAGAAGGAGGAGAGATGAGATCAGAAAGGAAAGAAAGAAAGAGAGAGAGATAGAAAGAAAGAAGAAATACAAGAAAAATGAACAACGACAAAACAAAATGCGTCACACGAATATAAAGACCCCATCCAAAAAAAGAAAGAAAGAAAGAAAGAAAGAAAGAAAGAGAGAGATAGAGAGAGAAAAATAGAACAAAAATGAAGAAGGAAAAAATGAGAAGCACATAAAAGAAGAAAGAAAAAAATAAAATAAAGAAACAAAAAGAAAGAAAGAAAGAAAGAAATAGAAGAAGAAGAAGAAGAGAAAAATAACAATAATAAAGAGACAGAACAAAAACAAAAAAGAAAATATATCACTCGAAACTTCACAGAGAATGGGCGTCGTGTCCTGTAACAACACCGAGTTCGAGAGTGGCGTGGGGCGTGGGCGTGGGGCGTGGGCGGGTTCACATTTCGCTCTTCTCTTGCGGGCGTTTTTTATATTATATATTTATTATTGTTGTTATTATTTATCACTATTATTATTTTTTTTATCATTATTATTATTGTTATTGTCATTATTATTATTATTATTGTTATTTATTATATTATATTTATCATCATCATCATCATTATCATTATTATCATCTTTATCATTATTATCATTATCATCATCATCATCATTCATCATGATTATTGTTATATTATTATTATTATTATTATTATTATTTATTATTATTATTATTATTATTATTATTTTTATTACTATTATCATATTATTATTATTATTAGAATTGTAGGAATTCCTTTCCGCTTTTTTCATGGGGATGATGATAATCATGGCAGTTATGGTAATGACAATGAATATAGTGATAATAATAATCATAACGATAAAGATAATCATTGTAATGATGATGATGATAATCATGATAATTATAATCATAAATGTGTTAAGAATAATGATAATGATATTGATGATGATGATGATGATTATTGTCATTACTACTACTATTACTACAATAACTACTACTACTACTATTACTATTACTACTACTACTACTACTATTACTACTACTGCTACCACTACTACTATTGCTATTACTTATACTAGCATCAATATTAATATTATTTTTGTTGCAGTTGCCATTGTCATCACATAAACAAACAAACAAACAAACGCACATCAACACCGTTCCTTCACCGTCATATTGCAGAACACTGCTAATGCAACATGTTGATTGTGGTTCACCTCACGTTTTTTTTTTCAATGATAATTTACTCATTTTTTGTTTTTCTTTTGTTAGCATTGTTGGTATTGTTTTGTTATTTCTTATTATGCTATGATTATCACTATTATTTATTTTCATTTTTTTTATTATTATTATCATTTATTTAAGTTATTATTCATTATTATTATTATTGCTATTATTATTATTATTATCATTATTATTATTAATATTATCACTATTATTGTTGCTGTTATTATCATTATTGTTATTATCAATATGATCATTATTATTGTTATTATTATCATCATAATTATAATTATCATTGATAATAAAATTATATCATCGTCAATAACATCTTAGTTATTATCATCAGTATAATGATCATTACCATTACCTTTATTACTATCATCATTACTATCATTGTTAATGTTGTTATTATGATCATCATCATCATTGTTCTTCTTATTATTGTCATTATCGTCATCATTATCATCATCATCATCATTACCATTACTATTATCATCATTGTTCTACTACCACCGCCATCCCCCATTCCCCCCCCCTCACCACCCGTCAGCTCGTCCCTCGAACAGCAGCCAATCCACTGCCCCCCCCCCCCGCCACTTCCCCCTCTCCTATCCCCTATCCCTCCCCCCGCCTCTCCTATCCCCTATCCCCCCCCCGCCTCTCCTATCCCCTATCCCCCCACCCCCTCTCCTATCCCTTATCCCCCGCCCTCTCCTACTATCCCTATTCCCTATCCCCCCCGCCCTCTCTATCCCCTATCCCCCTACCCCCTCTCCATCCCCTACCATACCCCCGCCCTCTCCTATCCCCTATCCCCCCCCGCCCCTCTCGTATCCCCTATCCCCCCCCCGCCCTCTCCTATCCCCTATCCCCCCACCCTGTCCCTCTCCTATCCCCTACCCCCACCCCGCCCTCTCCTATCCCCCTATCCCCCCACCCTCTCCTATCCCTATCCCCCCACCCTCTCCTATCCCTATCCCCCACCCGGCCCTCTCCTATCCCCTATCCCCCCGCCCCCCCCTACCCCCCCGCCCTCTCCTATATCCCCTCATCACCCCCCGCCCTCTCCTTCCCCTATCCCCCCCACCCGGCCCTCTCCTATCCCTATCCCACCCCGCCCTCTCCTATCCCCCTATCCCCCACCCGGCCCTCCCCTATCCCCTATCCCCCTCATCACCCCCCCCTCCCCCCTCCCCGCCGCGCCTGTGACGTCAGCAAAATCTCCTCCTCCTGCTCCTCGCNCCCCCCCCCTCATCCACCCCGCCGCGCCTGTGACGTCAGCAGAATCTCCTCCTCCTCCTGCTCTTCGCTCCCCGCTTCCTCGCCTGACCTGCTGACCTGCAACTGACTGACCTGTGGCACCTGTGCGGGACATTCACTCGGTGTGAAAGCCTTGTGTGCGGGTGGAAGTGTGCGTGCGTGTTTGTGGATGTTTGTGTGTACGGGTGCGCGCGTGTTTGTTTGTGTGTAAGTGTGTGTGTTTGTGGGTGTGTTCGTGTTTGTTGGGGTGTGGAAGTTTGTGTGTACCGGTGTAAGTGTGTTTGTGTGTGGAAGTTTGTGTATACGGGTGTGTGCGTGTGTTTGTTTGTGTGTGTATGTGTAAGTTTGTGTGTACTGGTGTGTGTATGTGTGTGTGTGGAAGTTTGTGTATACGGGTGTGTGAGTGTGTTTGTTTGTGTGTAAGTGTGTGTGTTTGTGTGTGTGTGTGAGTTTGGGATGGACTGTGTGTGTTTGTGTGTACGGGTGTAAGTGTGTATGTGTGTGCGTGTGTGTGTTTGTGCATATTTTGTTTGGTTTTAAGCACGTACTCTTTTTGGTTATGTATACATTTAGAGTCTTTTTTTGCGACGGGAAAAAAGAAAAAAAATCGGTGCTATCATCTAAGAATAAAACATACTGGGTAGTCAAAGAAATAAATAAATAGAAATAAAATAAGAAAATAAATAAAATAAAAGTAAAAAAAAAATATATATATATATATATTGTTCATCCCTTTCCAACGGGAGCGGTTGTTGACCTAACACCTTCAACCTATAAACAGGCTTTCGAACACCTGGCAACACGAAATCATCAGCCCTAAAAAAAAAATTATATACCACGTTTTTTTTTTTTTTTTTTTTGAGGAGAGAACGGGAGAACTTGATTTTAGAACATTCTAATTCCTTTACTTGCAACCTGACTGCACACATTGCGTCCTGACTCGACACCTGGCGACCTGATCTTCAAAAATAACCCTTGGAGATCAGGTCAACTTTTAACCCCCGCAAACGGGAGTCTTCGGATTAGGGCTGAAACTCTACGGACCGTGCACGCCACTTTTCAGTTTCGTGTTTCTCAGCCTTGAACCCCGTGCATGTGCAATAATCATGATAATTTGCAATAGATTCATGCAACGTATATATTAGCTGTTAATTGGAGTTTTAAACTAAGGGGCTAGATTCTATATCGTGATACGTATAGAGGATTTAATTAAATTGAAAAGCATTCATACTAAGAAGAAGCGTTCAAAGCTCTGTAAATACTTTATCCCAGGTGATATACCAGAAAAAATATGATCTCCATATATCCTACATTAGCCACCTATTGTTAATATATAATCATGCTACGTATATACTGCATGAGAAAATATATTAACAAATATAACCATGTTATACCTACCTAAAGATGTTATGTAAAAATAGGACACAACATTATATCCACATAAGAAAAACACATAAAAGTTTCTCCACGTCCAGAATAAGACGATAAACTCGAACTAAACTACAGATTAAAAGAGAATAAACTTCAAACTAAACTACAGACTTAAACAGAAAACCAAACTATAAACAAATCCATAAATCTAAAAAGATGAAACTACAAACTAAATTCCAGAATTAAACACAAAACTAAACTATAGATTAAAAAAAAGACGAAAAAAACAAAAAAACAAAAAAACTCCAGATTCAAACCGAAGACTCAACCACAAACCAAACCAAAACAAAAGACAAAAAAAAACATAACAAAACAAGAACTCATAAACTAAAAAAACAAAATCAAAAACTCATAAACTACATTAAAAAAATCAACAAAAATCAAATCAAAGCGAAGCAAAGACCTTACTTAAACATACTTAGTGTCAGCATCCTGATCTTTATCTCCCGCTGGTATGACTCGATATGACACAGACGGGGATCAGAAGCCAAGGTTTGATAATCGCTTTGTTGTCATAAGCAGTGAAGTATGTCTTTTGAGAAGGTTGAGTGCAGTTAAAGAAAGAAAGGAAGAGAGAGAGAGAAGAGAAGAGAGAGAGAGAGAGAGGAGAGAGAGAGAGAGAGAGGAGAGAGAGAGAGAGAGAGAGAGAGAGAGAGAGAGAAAGAAAGAATGAAGGAATGAAGGAAGGAAATAAATAGATAAATGAATAAATAAATAAAGAATGAATGAAAGAAGGAAAGAAAGAAAGATTGAAAGAATGAAGGAAGGAAATAAATAGATAAATGAATGAATGAATGAATAACACACACACACACACACCACACACACACACACACACACACACACACACACACACAACACACACACACACACACACACACACAACACCACACCACACACATACACCCCCCACACACCCCCCCACACCCCCCCCCCACACACACAACCCCCACACCACACACACACAACCCCCCCCCACACACACAACCCCCCCCTTCCACACACACCATACACACAACCCCCCCACACACACGCCCACCCCCCCACCCAATCCCACCCACCACAACCACGCCCACATATCCACCAGACATCAAACGAGCGAGTGATTGTCAACTACACCCCAAGCAAGCTCTCTCTTGTACACTTTAATTCCCCACTTAAACGCTACACTGATAAATGACACTTGATAGCCCCGCCGTAGGACCTTCCCACACACGGAGGAAGCGAGGGAGGGAGAAGGATGAAGCGAGAGATGAAGCGAGAGGTGAAGCGAGAGTGAAGCGGAAGGAGGGAGAAGGTGAAGCGAGAGATGAAGCGAAGGAGGGAGAAGGATGAAGCGAGAGGTGAAGCGAGAGTTGAACGAGAGATGAAGCGAGATGAAGTGAGAGATGAAGCGAGAGATGAAGCGAAGGAGGAGAAAGGTGAAGCGAGAGATGAAGCGAGAGGTGAAGCGAAGGAGGGAGAAGGATGAAGCGAGAGATGAAGCGAGATGAAGTGAGAAGTGAAGTGAGAGATGAAGCGAGAGATGAAACGAGAGGGAGGGAGAAAATGAGCGAGAGGTGAAGCGAAGGAGGGAGAAAGGTGAAGCGAGAGGTGAAGCGAAGGAGGGAAAGGATGAAGCGAGAGATGAAGGGAGATGAAAGTGAGAAGTGAAGTGAGAGATGAAAGCGAGAGATGAAACGAGAGGGAGGGAGAAAGATGAAGCGAGAGGTGAAAGCGAAGGAGGGAGAAAGGTGAGCGAGAGGTGAAGCGAGAGGGAGGGAGAAAGGTGAAGCGGAGGTGAAGCGAGGGTATATCTTTGATGGTGTGGTATACAGGTCCGTGTGATGGGGGGGGGGGGGGGGGGGGGTGAAAGTTGGTGGTGGGTGGTGTTGTAGGGTTGTGGTGGTGGTGATGATTATGAATGATGATTATTATCATGATTATTTTTTATTATTTATTATCATTATCATTATTATTATTATTATTATCATTATTATGATTGTTACTATTATCATTATTATCATTATTACTATTACCATTATTATCATGATTATGATCACTATCATTATCATTATCATCAATTATATTATTATTATCATCATCATTATCATTACTATTATTATCATTATTATATTATTATTATTATTATTATTATTATCATTATTATTATTATCATTATCATTATTATTATTATTTGTAGCAGTAGTAGTAGTAGTAGTATAAAAATTGATATAATTTTATTAAGAATTTTAGGAGGGAGAACGTAAGCTCCCCCCCCCCAACCTGCCTCATTATATCACATCCTCGACCAGGTTGTAATAAAACAAAGTAACACTGTCTCACTATTTAAGCTGATATCAAGTGTCCATAATTTATTCGGCGAGGCTTGTGCAATACCTAAAACGCAACAGCTGATTTTAAAGGCAACAGCTGATTTTAAAGGCAACAGCTGATTTTAAAGGCAACAGCTGATTTTAAAGGCAACAGCTGATTTTAAAGGCACAGCTGATTTTAAAGGCAACAGCTGATTTTAAAGGCAACAGCTGATTTTAAAGGCAACAGCTGATTTTAAAGGCAACAGCTGATTTTAAAGGCAACAGCTGATTTTAAACGCAACAGCTGATTTTAAACGCAACAGCTGATTTTAAAGGCAACAGCTGATTTTAAAGGCAACAGCTGATTTTAAAGGCAACAGCTGATTTGAAACGCAACAGCTGATTTTAAAGGCAACAGCTGATTTTAAAGGCAACAGCTGATTTTAAAGGCAACAGCTGATTTGAAACGCAACAGCTGATTTGAAACGCAACAGCTGATTTTAAACGCAACAGCTGATTTTAAAAGGGCGTAGGATGAATACAGTAGATCTTGTATTATGTTCTCCTAGTAAAGTTCTCTGAATTATAAACTTGGTTGTTATAATGTTGAACGGTTCTTCAGAGGCTTTTGTGAGTTTAGGAAGAATTGATAATACTAATAATGATAGTAATAAAATTATAACAATATTGATAATGATAATAATGATAATGATAATGATAATAATAATAAATAAATAATGATAATGATGATGATGATAATAATAGTAAATAATAATAATAAATAATAATAAATATAATAATATATGATAATATAATGATAAGTTATAATAATAATGATAATAATAATAATAATAATAATAGTAACAATACTAAAATTAGTAATGATAATAACGATGATAACAAGTAAAACGCAAGAAGAACAAAAAAAAAAATCATAACCATAAAAATAATGATAAAATAATAACAGCAGTGATAATAATAATGATGATGATAAAATAATAAAAATGAATAAGGATAAAGAATAAAACACAGGAGGGATTCGCCAAGACAGGCAAGTTTACCCACATCCTTCGAAGGTAACAACCCCCCCCCACCCCCCTACCCTTCACCCCCCACCTTTCTTAAAACCTTAGCTACGCCCCATAGTTCAGGGTTGTTGTGTAATCCTGTGGTGTGTCAGTTTTGTTATTTTGTTATTATTATCATATTGTTATTACTATATCATTATCATTAATAATTATTATCAATATTACTATTATTATTATTATTATTATTATTATTATTATTAATTATTATTATTATTATTACTATTATTATTATTATATTATATTATTATTATCATTGTTATATTATTTACTATTCATTATCATTATTAGTAATTATTATCATCATTATTTGTCATTATTATTATTATGACTATTATTATTATCATTATCATATAGTGATAGTATTATCACTATTACTTTATCATTATCATTAGTGATAGTATTATTACTATTACTGTTATCATCATAATTAGTGTTATCAGCATTATCATTTTCATCATTTTCATAATTATCATCATTACTATCATCATCACCATAACTTTATCAATGTTCAGAGACCAAATGTACCTAAAAAAAAAAAAAAAAAAAAAAAAAAAAAAAAAAAAGTGTATATAAAGCTCTTGTCACTGTTTTCAGAGAGCTTGTAGCAGCACTCAAAATAGTTAAGAAGTTAAGGTCGAATTTTGTATGCTTGAGATGAGATGCGAATGGTACGCAGTCATCGGAGTTGTTGTGAGAAGGGTTGTTAAAGGGGGACTTAGTGTGTGTTCTGGCTCTCTCTCTTCTCTCTCTCTCTTCTCTCTTTTTTTTTCTCTCTCTTTCTCTTTTATATTCTCTCTTCTCTCTTTCTTCTCTTTTCTTCTTTTCTTCTCTCTTTCTCACTCGGGTTCTTCTCTCTCTCTTCTTTCTGTTCTCTGTCTTTCTTCTCTCTCTCTCTTGTCTCTTTCTTCTGTTTCTCTTGTCTCTTTCTTTCTCTCTCCTCTTTCTCACTCGGGTTTCTCTCTCTCTTCTCTCTTTCTTCTCTTTTCTCTCTTTCTCATGTTCTTTCTTTCTCTCTCTCTTTCTCACTCTCTTTCTCACTCGCGTTCTTCTCTTTCTCTTCTCTCTTCTCTTGTCTTTCTATTTCTCTCTCTCTTTCTCACTCGGGTATGTGGTAGGTACGTATTTGTGTATGTGGGTTCAGGTACGTATAGAAAAAAAGGAATAAAGAAAAGTAAAGAAAAGAAGAAGAAAAGAAATGGGTGCATATTTGAGACGTGTATGTAAGGTACTTATATGTACACGGATACGTACACGCACACGAACACGGACACGGACACGCACTCGAACACGCAACCCACGAATATGATCAGGACACGCACACGAACACGCACACGATCACGGACACACACACACACACACAAACACACACACACACACACACACACACACACACACACACACACACACACACACACACACACACACACACACACACATGCACACGCACACACACAACACACACACACACGAACACGGACACACACACGCACAAGACGAACACGCACAGAACAACACTCTATCTTAAAGTACACCCTCCCCC
>NW_020868995.1:6910-12907 GCF_003789085.1 Penaeus vannamei | reverse complement strand
CCTCCCCTCCCCTCCTATCTCCCTCTCCTTCTCCCCTCCTCCCCTCTCCTTATCCCTCTTTCTCCCTCCCCCTCCTTCCCTCTCTCCCCTTTCCCCCGTCCCCCTCCCTCACTTTCGAAACGCCCGTGTAAATACAAACACACTGAACCAAACGGAGGTAACAATCACAAACAAACCTTGACTGAGCCCGTGGAGGCCGAGGGAACAGAGGGCGGGGGAGGGGGAGTAGGGGGAGGAAGGGGAGGGAGAGGAGGAGAGGAGAGGGAAAGGAGAGAGGAGGGAGAGGGGAGAAAGAGGGAGGTGGAGAGGAAGGGGAAACAACATGGATTTAACAGGAGAGGGGAGGTGGAGAGGGAGGGAGAAGAAGAGTGAGGGAGGAGAACAGAGGAAGGGAGGGGAAGGAGGGGGAAGATGGAGAGGAAAGGGAAACTGAACAAGGATTTAATGGGGAGGTGAAAGGGGGAAGAAGAGAGTGAGGGGAGGAGAAACAGAGGGAGAGGGGGGAGGAAGGGGGAAATTCAACAAGATCTAACAGGGAGAGGGGGGGAGAACAGGTTTGCGAGAAGAGGAGGGAGGAAGAAAAGCGAGACAAGAAAGAAAGAGGGTTATAGGAGAAAGGGGAAAGGGAACCAGGATTTAAGAGGAGAAAGAAAAGGAGGGGTAGGGGAAGAAGAGGGGAGAGGGAACGAAGACCAAGGGGAGGGTGGGAGGAGAAAGAATAGGAAGACGAAGTAGAAAGGAAGGGAAAAGGGAACAAGGAAGGGAGAGGATACGAAAAAGAGGGAAACTGAACAAAGATTGAACAGAAAGAGGGGAAAGGGAGAGGAGGGGAAAGAGGTGAAAAGAGGAGGATATATAAGGAAGGGGAAGAGAGAGGGACAAGGATAAGAAGGAGCGGAGAAAGGGAGTGTAAATATGAAAGGGAAAAAGAAGAGAAAAAGGAGACAGAGAGAGGAAGAATGAGAGGGAACAGGATAAGAAGAAGGAGAAACGGAACGAGAGAGGCAGAAAGGGCTCAACAAAGAGCGGAGAAAGGGAGGGCATAACAAAGGGTAACCCTTTACCTCCTTGCACTTCGCACTCGCCCTTTGATCCAGTATTGATCATTTCCCTCCCTGGATGAAGGTAAATGAAGCCCTACCCCACCCCCCCTCCCTCTTTCCTTATCCCCCACCCCTCCCTCCTTCTTTCCTTATCCCCAACTCCTCCTTTCTCCCTTTCCTGCCCCCTCTCTCCTCCTCTTATCTCTCGTCCCTCTCCTTACCCGTCCCTTCCCTTCCTCCCTCCTTCCAGCTCCTTCCTCTCTCTCCTCTCCCCTCTTCCCTCTCCCTCCTCTCTCCCCTCTCCCCTCCGTCCCTTCCCTTCTTCCCCTCCTTCCAACCTCCCCTCCCTCCCGTCTTCCCCTCTCTCCCTTCTATTCCCTCTCCCTTCCCCTCTCCCCTCTCTTCCCTCTTCTCTCCCCTCTTTTCCCTCTCCCTCCCCTCTCTTCCCTCTCTTCCCCTTCCCTCCCCTCTCCCTCCTCTCTCTTCCCTCTCCTCCCCTCTCCCTCACTCTTCCCTTCCCTCCTCTCCCTCCCCTCCCTTCCCCCTCTCCCTCCTCTCCCCTCTCCTCCTCTCTCTTCCCTTCTCTCTTCCCCTCTCCCTCCCCTCCCTTCCCCCTCTCTTCCCCCCTCTTCTCCCTCCCCTCTCCCCCTCTCCCCTCTCCCTCCCCCTCTCCCTCCCCACTCCCTCCCCTCTCTTCTCTCCTTCTCCCCTCTCTCCCTCTCCCTCCCTCGCCCTCTCTTCCTCCCCTCTCTCTCTCCCCTCTCCCTCCCACGACTACCTCGTTCCCTCTCCGACGGCGCAGTAGAGCTAGTGAAGGCTTAGAAAGAGGGAGGATGACTGATAAAAAAAGAAAAAAGAAAGAGGAGAATAGAGGGAAGGAGAGATAGGATGTTTGATGCAGCACTAAGGGTAATGATAATGATGATAATAGGGATGTATAATGACTATAAGGATAACGATGATAATGATAATGATAATAGTGATAATGGAGGGAGGTCATGGCGGCTTAGAGAGGAGGGGAATGGGAGAATGGTAGACTAAGAAAAAGGACGAAAAGATGAAAGACAGCAATAGAGGTGATAAGATAACTATTAGAAATAATAATGAGAGAATGACAGAGCATGAAAAGGGTGAATAAAGTGGAGAGAGATGATAGTGAATATTGCAGATCAAAATATTACTGATCGTTGATGGAAACAATTTTCAAATCTAGTTGTTGTTTTTTTTTAATAAATTCATTGTTTATTATCCGAAAATTTTTGAAACTTGGTTAGTGTAAATTATTAGTGTGTGTGTATTATATATACTAAAAAATCGAAAATCCGATCATAATTAACGAATTTATGTCACAAAGAAAAGAAAATGACAAACCAAAACAAAAAACTACAAACTGACAAATAATTAGATAAAGCAAGGGAAAGGAATATTCTCCAATAACCTTACGTTTTTGACTTGAAAAGACCGATGGATTAAACAAAGCAGTGCACGCAGCGAGAGGACTTTCACATTCGTGTTTGTCTTCCTTGCTTACCAAAACACAGAATGATTAAAACGGAAATGCAAACAGACGTTCTATTTTTCACTGACGCAATTGCAAGCAGTGGACAGAAAGTCATTAATTTCCCTGGCAGCATAAGGAACAAATCCGACAAAACAGATTTTCAGTTTTTTTGGGTAACCCATTTTTTCCGGACCGGTTAAACCCATTTTTTCGGTTAACCATAACTTTTTTTGGTTAACCATTTTTTTGGTTAACCATTTTTTTTTTTTTTTTGGTTAACATTTTTTTGGTTAATAATTTTTCCGGTTAATCATTTTTTCGGTTAACCATTTTTCCGGTTAACCATTTTTTTTGTTAACCATTTTTCCGGCATTTTTTTTTTTTAACCATTTTTCCGGTTAACCATTTTTCCGGTTAACCATTTTTTTTCGGTTAATCATTTTTCCGGTTAATAATTTTTTCGGTTAAAAACTCATTTTTCGTTAATCATTTTTCCCGGTTAATAATTTTTTTCGGTTAATTTCTTTCGGTTAATCATTCTTTCGGTTAATCATTTTCCGGTTAATAATTTTTTCCGGTTTCATTCTTTTCAATTTTTCGGATTTTTTCGGTTAAATCATTCTTTCGGTTGACATTTTTTTTCGGTTTAACGCATTTTTTCGGTTAAACCGTTTTTTTTTCGGTTAATGTCATTTTTTCGGTTAAATATTTTTCGGTTAATTCAGTTTTTCGGTTAACCATTTTTTCGGTTAATATTTTTTCGGTTAATCATTTTTTTCCGGTTAATCATTTTTTCGGTAACCATAATTTTTTCGGTTAATATTTTTTTCGGTTAATCATTTTTTTCGGTTAACCATTTTTCGGTTAATATAATTTTTTCGGTTAATATTTTTTTTCGGTTAACCATTTTTTCGGTTAATTTTTCGGTTAATTTTTTTTCGGTTAATCATTTTTCGGTTAATAATTTTTGGTAAATCGGTTAATCATTTTTCGGTTAATCATTTTCGGTTAATTTTTCATTTTTTTTCGGTTAATATTTTTTCGGTTAATCATTTTTCGGTTAATTTTTTTTCGGTTCCGGTTAACCGGTTAATCATTTTTTCGGTTAATTTTTTTCGGTTAAACCATTTTTTTCGGTTAACCATTTTCCGGTTAATCATTTTTTTTCGGTTAACCATGTTTTTTCGGTTAACATTTTTTTCGGTTAATAACCATTTTTTTCGGTTAATCATTTTTTCGGTTAACCATTTTTCCGTTCATTTTTTTTTTTCCGGTTAACCATTTTTTTTTTTCCGGTTAACCATTTTTCCGGTTAAATCGGTTAACCATTTTTTCTTTAACCATTTTTTCGGTTAATTTTTTTCGGTTAACCATTTTTTCGGTTAACCATTTTTTCGGTTAACATTTTTTTCGGTTGGTAGCCGAGTTCCAGCTTGATAAAGCTTGTGATATATCGTTGCTAACGTGACTATATATATATATATATATATATATATATATATATATATATATATATATATAATGTGCTCTGATATGCTCCGATTTCATAGATTAAATTTGCATTTCTTCTTTGAATATTATGGGTTTCTATTATCTGATCGGTTTGAAATACTGGTTCATGCGTTTGGGTTAATTTAATTGCAGTTATTATTAATTATTAGGTTTTTGCATTTTTTTTCTTATTATTATTATTAGGTTTAGGTCCTGTTTCTAGGCCTTCTATTTAGCCACCGAAGCTCTTAATAAACTTCTTTCGTAATCAGGGTTGTGTTCTTAGATATTGTATTCTTGTTAATACTAGTAAAAGTGAATCAAGTGTGTTTGATATCAGCGAAACAGCGAGGGTTCTAATCCTCTTTTGGCGACGGGATAAGGTATTGGATAATGCGATTCGAACTCTCGTTTGTTTATACACCGCGACAATAGAGGATATGATTGAAACAAAGGCGTTTATTGTCTTAAGTTTTGGGAAAGCTTTTTTTTTTTTTTTTTTTTTTCTCTCCTCACTTTGATAACCCGCGTTCAAATTTCGCGGGATGCCCAGCGGATAATTCAGAAACACCGAGAATATCCATTGCAACAAATGGAATATAACGAAATTGTTGCTTTTATTATTAGTTATAAGTTGCGATCACTACAATACGTAACGAGGGTTTGCTTAGGGTTGGGTATTGTCGCAATAAAGTTAAAAGGTTGATCGATCCTCTTATTCAAGCTGTTTCGGTGAAGCCAAGACTGATTCGAAGCTCCAGAATGCGGTAAGAAGCTTCAGATAACGAAGACTTGAACAGCAACAGGAAAAAATAACCCCCCAAATCGCCCCCCCCAAAAAAAAAAAAAAAAATACAACAGCGATAGATAGACGAACCACCGCATCTGCGTGTATCGAACCCCCTTCTTCCCTTTTGAATCCAAAACGAAAACCTCGGACGGCTTGCCACGTGTCAACCGGTGTGTGGATGCGGTTGCTGTGTCAAGGCGACATCCATCTGTATGCAGGCTGCGCAGGAGGAGCTCAGACATGCAGGCACTAAACACAAATATATTCATGGTAGTCCGAGTCTGCCTAAATCATAGGGGATTGCTGTGGGTCAACATACCGAGGGGTTGTCTGTTCTCCGTCGGGTGATGAGCCCTTCGAGTATATCAAAGCCTACGGAATTATCCTGTCGGGTTTTAGAGGAAGGTGGGAAGAAGAAGAGAGGAAGAGAGAGAGAAAGGTGGGAAGAGGGAGAGGGAAGAGAGAGAGAGAGAGAGGGGAGGGGGGAGGAAGGGGGAAGAGGGAGAGAGGAAGAGAGAGAGGACGAAGGGGGGGAAGGGGGCAGAGGGAGGAGAGGAAGAGAGGAGAGAGAGAGATGAGGGGGGAGGACAAGGTGGAAGTGGAAGAGAGGAAGGGAGAGAAGGGTGAAGGAGAAGAGGGAACAAGGAAGGGGGAGAGGGGAAGAGGAAGAGGAGAGAGAGAGAAGACATGGGGGCAAGGGAGAGAGGGGAGAAAGGGAGAAGGAGAGAGAGAGACAGAGGGGGGAGGAAGGGGGAAGAGGGAGAGAGGAAGAGAGAGAGAGAGAGGGGGGAGAAGGTGGGAAGAGGGGGAGAGGGAAGAGAAAGAGAGAGACAGAAGGGGGAGGAAGGTGGAAGAGGGACAGAGAGGAGAGAGACAGAGGGAGGAAGTGGGAAGGGAGAGTGGAAAAGAAGATAAGAGAGGAGGGGGGAAGGTGGGAAGAAGGAGAGAGGAAGAAAGAGAGAGACCCAGAGGGGGGAAGGTGGGGAAGAGGGAGAGAGGGAAACAGATAAGAGAAGGGGAAAAGGGTAAAGAGGAAGAAACAGAGAGAGAGAGAGGGGGGAGAGGAAAGAGAGAAGAGAGAGGACAGAGGGGGGAGGAAGGTGGGAGAGGGAAGAGGAGAGAGAGAGAGACAGAGGGAGGAGGAAGAGGGAGAGAGGAAGAGAAGAGGAGAG
>NW_020868994.1:252944-255444 GCF_003789085.1 Penaeus vannamei | reverse complement strand
GTAGTAATGATAATAATGATAATAATAATGATATCAATGATGATAATTATAATAAAGATGGAAATGATGATGATAATGAAATTATTAATGATGTCAATAATTACAATGAAGGTGACGTCAGAAATGATAAAAAAGAAAATAATGATGATAATGATATTAGTGATAACGATAAAAATGATAATTATCATTCTATCTATAATAATGGAAATGCTAATAATGATAACGATGATCATGATAATGATAATGATAGTGATGATTACAATATTGATGACAATAAATACTTAGAACAATAGTTGTTATAACAACAATATCGATATTGATAATAATAACAATGATAATAATAATAATGATAATAATGATAGCACTATTAACAAGGATGAAAATGATAACAAATATAATATTAGTAGTAGTAGTAATGATAATAGTAATAATAATGATAATAATAATGACGATGTTTATAATAATAATATTAATAGCATGATGAAAGTAACGATAAGGGTGATAATGATAATGACATATACAAATAATATACGCAATAATGATACCAATACGAATAACAAAAACAGTAAATATTAGTAAGAGTGATAATAGACAAGATTAAAAGACTGTAACGAGCCTCAACTTCCTTTGGCAGCGTTAACAGGGATTGTCAAAGTCAATGGGATTAGGTCTGCTAATCAGTCCTATTCTGTGGTTAATTGGTTAATTGATTATGGTCTCGTTATGTTTGGAGTATTATGATCAGTTATTGCTAAATGTGTTGTTAAGTATGTTTGGTAGTTTGGGCGTATGTTAATAGGTATGTCGTAGGCAGATCATTAATACGTTACGTTTAAGTTTAAATTTACTTTTCTATCTGTCTTTCCATATGTGGACAAACGACACACACACACAGTAAATAACTAACACACACACACACACGTATACACACGCAAGTGCCCACACACACACACACGTGTACACACGCAAGTGCACACACACACACTCACATATATACATATATACATGCATACCCATACTTACACGTATATAGAGATAGATAAAGATAAATACATATACACACACATATATATATATATATATATATAATATATATATATATATATATAATATATATATACATATACATATTTTGATGCAAATAAGTTATCTATGCACACACACACACACACACACACACACACACACACACACACACACACACACACACACACACACACACACACACACACACACACACACACACACACCTTAGTTGCATCAAAATATGAATTCCCTATATTCAGACTCATCTGTGGAGTCTTATCCTCTAAACTTGGGATCTCTAATGCCCCCAAATGATCAAATCTTCATCAAACTAATTAAAAGGATTAATTGCTAGTGGCGAACGGGGCATCATTATATAGATTCCGTCCCGATTTTCGAGATAATGATCATAATATGTTTAGTCTGAATTCATCTGAGAAAACAATTAAAAAGGAAGCTATGTTATTCAGTCTTATATTTTTTTCTCCACCTTCTCATTCACACACACACACACACACACAAGCACACGCACACACACCAACATACACACACACACACACGCACACACACACAAACACACACACAACACACACACAACACACACACACCACACGCACACACACACACACACGCCACACACATACATATACATATATATGTTACTTATCATATATTATATATACATATGTTATGACGATAACTCAATAATAACTACTATTGATAATAATAATAACAATAATAACAAAAGCAACAACCATAATAACAACAAACATAATAATCAACACCATAATAATCCTCCATACCCCCTCCCCCTACCCCACCCCCCCCCCCTGTAAAGAGAAACTGAGGACCCTTCAGTAATATATGATCACAGCCACCAGCAACATTGCACATGCAACTGTAATGCCCAACTTGACAGGTCCTGCCTCCAGCTTAGTGCATTAAGAGGCCATGGTAAGGGCTGGCATGTATATTAGTACCTTGACATGACTGTATTATTGAGGCAGAGGTTGGTGTGTAATGGGAAGGAACTAGAGTGTTAGATAATGCTAATAGATTACGTTATAGAATCTGTCGTTGCGAATGATGATGATGGATGCTAATAGAAACAGTGGTGGTATTGATATTCATTATTGTGATGGTAATAATGAACAGCAACAAGAAAAAGAATTATCATGGTAATGATAATGAATGCTAGAAATGAATAATGACCATGCTAGAAAATAACTATGATAACAATGAAGATAAAAATAATAACAATAATCATAACACTACTAATAAAACAAGTAATGATAATAATAATGTAACATTAACAATATTAAAATTTCTACTACTACTGATATAACAATCTGGTTTTAGACCACAAACACCCTCGCAAGAGCCAGGAAGATACTCTGATGACTGCCTCTATAGGTCTCTCCGCCAATAATGATAATGGAATAGGAATAGTAGTAAAACATTTAATAGTAATAAT
>NW_020868994.1:237944-240444 GCF_003789085.1 Penaeus vannamei | reverse complement strand
TAAGTCGATACGTCAGACTCAAGCCCGAACTTCTTGGTCCATTCTTCAAGATTTCGATCACCGTCTTCCCCAGTGCTCGCCTTCAGTCCGTTCTTCCCGTCTCTCTTAACCCTTCTTTATCTTTGTCTTTCTCTCTCCGATTCGGTAGGCGGCTTGTCATTCTTCCGTCTTTCCTTCGTCTTGCTTTTCACTAAGTTATTTACTTGAGAATTCCTGGTGATACTTCGGTCTATAAATGAGCTTTCCCTCTTTTTTCTTCGTCTTGCTTTTCATTAAGTTATTTACTCGCGAATTTCCTGGGTGATACTTCGATCCATATGTAAGCTTACTCTGCCGTAAGACCAACAAACACAAACATAGATCATCACACACATACATGTACAGTTACAGACGTATGGATGAAGTGTCCAGAGAATGAGAGTTTCCACCGTGCGAAATCTGCTTTGGTGGATGACTGAGTGTGGTTCACGTGTCCTGCATGAGGTGTCCTGCATTAGGTGTCCTGCATGAGGTGTCCTGCATGAGGTGTCCTGCATTAGGTGTCCTGCATGAGGTGTCCTGCATGAGATGTCCTGCATGAGGTGTCCTGCATGAGGAGTCCTGCATGAGGTGTCCTGCATGAGGTGTCCTGCATGAGGTGTCCTGCATGAGGTGTCCTGCATCACGGAAACAGCGAGGGTTGACCGGTCATGCCCTGTCATACCCTTGAGGGGGCGCAGGGCATCAGCGTGTAATTGAGACGCTCTCTGTTACGCGCTGCGAGTGTGAATGGTGTCCAGTGTACAATGGAATAAAGCAATATTCGAGGACAAAAACATATTAATCCATACCGTACGTTTACTGATGCAACTATAACTTGCAAGTGAAAAGACGGCAAGAATTTCATTGACTCCGCGTATTTTGGAAAGACCTTTGGTGACTATAATGACATTATATTGCATAATGATATGTGTCTCGCACTCTATGGATTTGAAGTTCGCCAACATTGGCAGTGTATGACAAAACATAGTGATTGTGCATAATCTTCTCTTTATACATACACACACACATGTATGTATATATATATATATATATATATATATATATATATATATATATATATATATATATATTTCTATGTGTGTGTGTGTGTGTGTGTGTGTATACACATGTGTGTTTTCTATCTGTCCGTTTGACAGACTGGTTGTGATTACGTATCTGCTTCTGTATTTCTCTTTATTCATATACCTGTCTTTCTGTATTTCTAAATATATGCATACACATACACACTATATACATATATATATGCATATGCACACACGAGCACACATGCACACACACACACACACTCATATGTGTGTGTGTGTGTGTGTGTGCATCTATTCTCAAGCAAAGACACGGGCGAGCACATCCACATGATGTCACGGTCCACGCTGGCGCCTTGATGCCCGACAGCAAATAGACATTTGGTTGATAGGGCACTTGACAAGCGAGACGTGAGGCAGTGTTGCATTGTGTTGGTTCCGATCTTCTCCGACATGTCACGAGGAAATCCTTGGACTGGCAATCTAACTCGAGAGGAGAACCGAATATTCTGATTATTACTTTGTGATAAAAGGATATGATATAGTGTCAGTTATCCAGTTTTTAATTGAAGAATAACGATATTTCGGTTGAGGAGTTGATTATGACATACGTATCTACTAATATTTATGTCGTTTTATATAAAATTGTGTTATTTGATCCTTTCTCTCTCCCTTTTTGTTCTTGTTACTTAGTTGGGTACATTCTCATAGTAATGCGTGGGTACATGTACTGTGTTACCGTCGTCGTTTCACTTATTATAATAATTATTTCATTTTTTTCAGTTGATGAGTCAGGCCATGTAGTGACGTCAACGATCCTGGGATTCATGGACAGGCGACCGAAGGAAACAGCCCTCTACGTCACTCTACGCACGTCCATTGGTCGGAATCTCACGCTCTCGCCCAATCACGTCCTGTTCAAGAGCTCGCCGAATTCAAGCCAGCCAATCAGCGTGTTTGGATCAGATATCAACATCGGTGACGTCATTTTTTCGGCCAATGAGACGGACTTCAACGAACAGAGGTTGTGGGGATTGACCACGACGTTACTATAGGTATGAACATCTAAATATCTGACACTCTAATTTATAATTATTCGCAGGAAGGTGATCATGTAAACACTGTAAAACCAGGGGAGGGCAATTATTTTTTACAAGGGGCCACATGAGAAACCTGAATTGTGTCAGAGGGCCACACCAACGATAACTTGAACTTAATTAACTTTCTTCCATCGTAAAATGCACTAAATTATATATTTAGTGCCTTATATATATCTAATAAATATATATATTTAATATATTATATATTTAATAAATTATATATTTATTAAATTATATTTTTACTAAATCATATAATTAGTCCCTGACACGAACGCACAAAGGACCGGATGTGGCTCGCGGGCCGTAGTTTGCCCAGGTCTGCTGTAAACTGTTTCA
>NW_020868994.1:217944-220444 GCF_003789085.1 Penaeus vannamei | reverse complement strand
GAGAGAAGAGAGAGATAGAGAGAGAAAGAAGGCAGACAGGGCGACATATAGAATAGATTAGGACTAGGATTAGAGTAGAGAGAGATCGGAATAGAGGAGATCTGGAAATGAGAGATACGGGAGAATAACGTCCAAAGAAGAGGGATAGAAGAACGAGAAAGGACAGTATACGATCGTTAGAAATGGAGAAATCAGAGAAGGAGAGAACGAAACAGAAGGCGAGAAAACTCGAGGAGACAAGAGAGAAGAGAGAAAACCAAATAGAAAATACGCTTAGAGAAACACGAACAAATACTGAACAAAAGTTAAGAGAGGAGAAAAAAAAGAGGAAGTAGAAGGAGAGGAGGGAAAATACCCGTCGTAGAACACCAAAAATACAGGACAGAGAGAGAAAGAAAGAGGAAACAAGAGGAGAAAGAAACAAGAGACAGAGAGAAAGAGGAAACAAGAGGAAGAGAGAATGACGTACCTTACGACCTCTCAAATCTATTTCACGCCAAAGAATTCCCTTCTTCAGAGAAAGGACTGATGACTGATTTTTGTTTGTTCCAAAGTTGCGCGGTTTGAGGACGTAAAAAATCCTTATAATGGATGACCTTCCCTTTCCGGTTCTGCTTTTGTGTTTTACGAAGCGGGGGGAGGGGGGAAAAAAAAGGGAGAAGGGAGTCTAAAGAGAAAGGAAGCGATAGTAGATAGATAGGTTAGAATGATAGCTAGAGGAGAGCATAGATCGGGGTGCGCGAAGAGAAGAAGAGGGAGAAGATAGATGATAGAAGGATGAGAAAAGATAGAGGGATAGAGAAAGAGGAGGGGAAAGACACACACGAACAACACACGATTACACACACAACACACACACACACACACACACACAGAGAGAAGAGACGAAGAGGAGAGGGGGGAGGGAGAGAGAGAGAAGAGAGAGGAGAGGGAGAGAGAGAGGAGATGAGAGGAGAGAGAGATGAGAGGAGGAGACGAGGCGAGAGAGGAGAGGTGAGGAGCAGAGAGAGAGCGAGAGAGAGAGAGAGATGAGAGAGAGAGAGAGAGAGAGAAGAGAACAGAGAGAGGACAGATGAGGAGAGACAAAAGGGAATACATACACATATACATATATCTATCTATCTATACACCTGTCTATCTATCCTATCCTATTCTAAATAGGGGAAGATAGATAGATGTAGATATAGATAGTATGTTAGGAAGACATATAGATATTGATAGATATAGATATGTAGATTTGATAGATATAGATTATTAGTAGATAAATATATATATTATTATATATACTATATATATATATTATTATATATATAATTTATATATATATATTATCTATATATATATATGATAGATAGATAGATAGAAGTAGTAGATAGATAGTAGTAGAGATAGATAGATGATAGTAGATAGATAGATTTAAGATAGATAGATATAGATAGATAGATTGATAGTAGAAGATATATAGCAATATAGAGATAGATAAATAGATCGGAACATAGCTATAGATAATAGATAGATAAATAGACAGATTCACCCCCCCCCAAAAAAAAAAAAAGCCACAATAATAATATAAAAAAAAAGAAACAAAATCTACTATCTGTTCACCAAGGTCACCGGAAGCCCCGCCCCCTCCCGTACGCTTGAACCCAGCGCTACAGGTGTTCATTAGCATTAATTGAGGAGGAAGTAATGAATCCTCATCACAGGAGTCCTTTTCTTGGTGATGAGGAGGGTTGCTAGCCCAGGGTGGAAGCCCAGTGGCGCTCTTCTCCCACAGGGTGTCTTTCTCAGCCCTGGTTTTCTCGTGCTTATGGTGATGGGTGGAGTGGTTGCTTTGCTCTGTCTCTGTCTGTCTGTCTCTGTCTCTGTCTGTCTGTCTCTGTCCTGTCTGTCTCTCTCTGTTCTCTCTCTCTCCTCCTCTCTCTCTCTCTCTCTCTCTCTCTCTCTCTCTCTCCTCTCTCTCTCCTCTCTCTCTCTCTTCTCTCTTCTCTCTCTCTTCTGTATCTCTCTCTTTTTCTTTGTCTTCTCTTGTCTTTCTGTTTCTCTTTCTTTTGCTTTCTTCCTTTTTGTTCTCTTCCTCATTGTCTCTCTCGTTATCTTTTCCTTGACTCTCTCGTTCTCTCTCTCTTCTCTTCTTCTCTCTCTATCCTCCCTTTCTCATAAACAACAAAAACTGTCAACGATTTTCACAACACCCACTCCTCTCTCCTCTACCCCCACCCCCATCCCCCTCGATACCTACTTCGCCCGTGACCATGCAGTCCACGACGAGGAACGCCTTCGAGTCAACAGAATGAGGAAGTGGAGACTCGCCTCTCGCAACGGCTTCCCCTCATCTGCCGGAGCCTCATCATCGCGTCGACAGGAGGGAGATGTGCAATTGCGTCACTCAAGGGAGCTCCGTTCTGCCCCTCGCATGTGATCAAATGATGCTGTTCCTGTGAGGGGGTCTCCTCCTCGGTTTTGGTGGCTGGCTGTTCCTGTGACGGGGTCTCCTCCT
>NW_020868994.1:195444-197944 GCF_003789085.1 Penaeus vannamei | reverse complement strand
GAGAGGGAAAATATCCCCATTCGAGTCGGTTGCGCCGCCAGGTAATCCCCTGGCTAGTGTCTACCTGCGCTATTAACGCTACTGTTTTTTTTCTCGGCAATAATAGAAAAATGGTTTCCGTCAACCCCGTCCTTTCTTTCGGTGCTGCTGTTAGTACTGCGGCGACCGGTTGTGCCGCGTCGATTTTGGGGCCATTTCGCTAATGTGTGTCAGGTGCTGCTGATTAATTGGCTGAGATGACGTCTCTCAGCAGCTGGGAATCACTAGAGCAATTTAGCACACACACACACACACACACACACACACACACACACACACACACACACACTTCTCTCTCTCTCTCTCTCTCTCTCTCTCTCTCTCTCTCTCTCTCTCTCTCTCTCTCTCTCTCTCTCTCTCTCTCTCTCTCTCTCTCTCTCTCTCTCTCTCTCTCTCTCTCTCTCTCTCTCTCTCTCTCTCTCTCTCTCTCTCTCTCTCTCTCTCTCTCTCTCTCTCTCTCTCTCTCTCTTTTGTATCTGTGTATCATTAACAAATCAATGGATAAAGAAGTATCTAAATGGATGTGTGTTTACATATATATTTATATATGTATATATATAATGCATATATGATGTATATATGGTATATAATACATGATGTATATATATATATATATATATATTATATATATATATATATATATATAATATGCAGTATATATAATATATATAGCATTTGTAATATATATATATATATATATATATATATATATATATATATATAATACATATATAAACAATGTATATATATTCATACATATATGTATGTATATATATGTACGTATATATAGGCATATAAACATTGCGTCACTATATATAAACATACAAACATTGTGTCTAGACGAGCGAGTTCCCTTTGTACCCATTGACCAGCCAGAGAGCATTGTTGCCAACCCAGACCGAGCGCGGAGTCTGTCTTCCTTTGTGTTTCAATTTTATTGGTATGCCAGTAATAATATAGATCTTACTGCAGTTAGTGGCTTTGGATTTCTTGGAAGGGCGGAATTTGCGTTACCGGTATATTGCTTCTTTGTTTTGATTACAGTTTGTGTAATGCATTTAATGATAGGATGCAATGCGTATTTTTTTCTGTTGGGTCAAGTCTATTCTTGTTTGGGATGCTTTCCTCCTCGGCGGCGTGGGATGGGGTAAATTTCGGATCGCACCGAAAATAGTTTAAATGACTTGAATGAAGTTTTCTTTCGTTTTAGCATTTCTTTCGAGACAAAAACAGCGAAGCGACGCAATTCCGTCACTTCCCGCCCTAGCAACTTTAAAATCAATAGTCCTGCGACGAAAATCATTTGCTTGAAAATACTAGAAATGAAGATACGCTTACAGAAGGTTTGATTTTAAATACAAATTAATATGTTGCTAAATCCGATAACAGATTAAATTTATGTTGCCCCAAAAAACTTGAATGACCTTAGATCTTCTGTTGAGACCTGGTGTGTGACGTCACAGGGTGCGCAGATGGGTGCGCAGTGGCACGAAAACAAACAAAATGAAGTCGCAGGAGAGCAAGGCTCTTTGGGTCACTCAGACGGAAAAACCTATACACTATACGTACGTGTGTGTGATGACAGCTCTGTTTTTAGTGCAATAGTGGAAAATAAAGTGCAGGGTTCAATGTGCTTGTCGCTGAGCTGATCTTGAGTGCTTTTGTTGCAGATATTTGAAGGAATTCCGCGTGGAGCAATGTAGCCTCTTCCTGCAACACAAGTGCACGCAACATCGGCCATATACGTGTTTTCACTGGCACTTCCTCAACCAGCGACGGCGGCGACCTATACGCAAGCGGGATGGCACCTTCAACTATTCCCCTGACGCGTATTGCAACAAATTCGACGAAAATACAGGCATTTGCCCAGACGGCGACGAGTGAGTGTCTGAACCTAAAGTATCTGGCTTATTCACATCTTTTATCCTCTTTTCCTCCTTTTCTGTTTATGTAATCCCTCATGCTGACTCCAGGATGGAAAGGAAATAGGAGGAAGGCACGTGGAAAGTGGAAAGAAAGGAGAGAGGAGGAAGGAAGAGTGAGAAAACGGGTCAAATAAGAGGGAGAGCGCGACAAAGGGCGGCCGAGGGGGAGTGGTTGTGTTTGTAAACAAAGCGGCGCGAGAGAGAGAGAGAGGGACAGGTGCTGCGGCCGCGCCCCCCTCTTCTTCTTGCTCGATTTTCTTGCTTCCTGATCTCATTCCGAGCTTTTCTCTTCATTCTTTGTCAACATCTGTTATCAGTGCTTTCACAGTTCCTAGTTTGGTGATAATTGAAAGGTCTTTTATTTCGTGTATTTGACTTTTGTGAGAGGAAAGTGAAACTGCCAAGATGCTTTGCCATTTTTTCGCCTACCGTGAGTGGTTATTTTACCGGTAGTGGATGAGTGATAGCTGAATGCCTTGGTAAGTTATCTGTTGCCATGATGTTGCCAATGTTTTTAACCATTGCTGTAAGTGTCT
>NW_020868994.1:185444-190444 GCF_003789085.1 Penaeus vannamei | reverse complement strand
TATTATTGTTGTTATTATTATTGTTGTTATGGGTATTAATGCTGTTATCATCATTATTGTCATTGTTATATATTCATCATCATAATGTTCTATTTATTATTCTTTGTTATTATTGATAATATAATTGTCATTGTTGTTGTTATTATTATATAATTATTGTTATAACGATGATAATGGTAATGGTAATAGTTCATATTATTATTATTATTTGGTTATATATTTTTCATTATTGTTGCTGCTATCATTACTTTTGTTAACAGTATTATTATTATTGTTATTATATATAGTGGTCGCTAAAGTTTTCTTTGTAATTTTCTTTGCACTTGGATGCCTTCACCGTTGCTCAACCACCAAGGAGCCAAATAGCACTCCTATTTGAAGTCACCCTCAGGGACGTAACTTTTGAATCGTGAAGAAATGCTAGTTTGCAGGGCATAAATGAAAAATTAATTATCTTTGCAGGGCAGGGCTAGACAGATAAAACTTGTCAAATGTCAAACTAAAACTTTATCAAGCCAATAACTTCATAAGTTTTATCTTCTGTCAGTTTCTACTAATGTTTTTGTTATTGTTGTTATTTGGTCATAAATATAGAGAATTTAGAATTCGGTTCACTAAAATAATTGGCAGGAAAAAAAAAAGATATATATATATATTTATATATATATATATATATATATATATATATATATATATATATATATATATATATATATATATATATATATATATGCATATATATATATATATAATTATATATTATATATATATATATATATATATATATATATATATATATATATATATATATATATTATATATATATATATATATATATATATATATATGCATATATATATATATATATATGCATATATATATATATATATATATATATATATATATATATATATATATATATATATATATATATATATATATATATATATATATATATATATATATATATATATATATATATATATATATATATATATATATATATATGCATGCACATATATATATGCACATATATATATATATATATATATATATATATATATACATATATATATATATACATATATATATATATATATATACATATATATATATATATATATATATATATATATATATATATATATAATATATATATATATATATATATATATATATATATATATATATATATATATATATATATATATACATATATATAGATAATATATATAGATTTAGATAGATAGATAGATAGATAGATAGATAGATAGATAGATAGATAGATAGATAGATAGATAGATAGATAGATAGATAGATAGATAGATAGATATATATATTATATATTATATATATATATATATATATATATTATATAATATATATATATATATATATATATATTATATATATATATATATATATATATAATATATATATATATATATATATTATATATATATATATATATATATATATATATATATATATATATATATATATATATATTATATATATATATACACACATATATATGCATATATATAAGCATATATATATATATATATATATATATATATATATATATATATATATATATATATATAATATATATATATATTATATATATATATATATTATTTATTTATTTATTTATTTATATATATATACACACATTATGAAGTAACATTCCCTGCTCACCCAGATTTAATCTTTCCTGGACATCCCCCCCCCCCCCTGCTGTTTATGTTGATGTTATCATTGTTATTAGCATTGTTTGGGTGTTGTTAAGCTTTTACAATTTTATCAGTTAAACTTATAGCAATAAGAGATTTTTTTAAAGTTTGCTAAGAATGAAGTATAAAAGGATGAGGAGGTGAGATGTGTAGGATTAGGAATCAAATCCTGGGTGGCCTGTTTGCGTTAAACATGATTAATTAATTTGATTCACAGTGAGTGTGACATGTATTGGTGTGTTATTATGGCTATTGGAGTTATTGTTATTTTTGTTGTATTTCTTTATCTATCACTGTCATTATTAATGTTATTCTGGTCATTAGTATTTTAGTAGTAGTAGGAGTTAGAGTAGGAGTACCACTAGGTAGTACATGTATCTTTTTATTGTTGTTTTTATCATCACCATTTATTATTACTAGCTTTATGTTACCATCACTGTTTTCCCTGATAACAATCATCAGGTGTAATCAATATTAAAATCATATTCTGTAATTGTTATTGTTTTCATTTTCACTGTTATTCATGAAACTTTTATATCTTCAGTAATACATTATTTAATTAAGTCATTATAAATGTAGTAATTGATTACATTTGGTTTTGTGAATTCCATTGTGTTGTGGTGTGGTTAGTATGATCGTCATTGTGCGAATGATTAGTACTATTATTGGATTTTTTATTGTTTTGCTCACTTTATAA
This sequence comes from Penaeus vannamei, assembly GCF_003789085.1. Taxonomy (NCBI): domain Eukaryota; kingdom Metazoa; phylum Arthropoda; class Malacostraca; order Decapoda; family Penaeidae; genus Penaeus; species Penaeus vannamei. The sequence goes on along the minus strand of NW_020868994.1, from coordinate 188,011 downwards.
CAATTTTGCCACGATGGTTTTCATTTTCTTATGTATACTCTAGTATTGTTAGGTTTGTATATTTCTAATTATTTATTAATTTATTTGTATCATTTATGATTATGTATTATTATTGATTTGATATTTTACACTCATTATCTCATATTCTTATTTACATATTCTTATTAATATTGTTATTATTATTATTATTTTTATTATTATTATTATTATGAGTGCATCTAATATTGTGTTATTATTATTATCATTGTTATTATTATTATTATTATTATTATTATTATTATTATTATTGTTATTATTATTATTGTTGTTGTTGTTGATGTTGTTGTTGTTATTATTATTATTGTTGTTGTTATTATTATAATTTTATTTGTTTTTTATTATTATTTTTTCTATTATCATCATTATTGTTCTTGTTCTTGTTTTTGATCATGTCAATTTCTAATATTACTGTTAATTTTGATAGTCATTATTGCTATTATTATTACTATTATTTTTTTCATTACTATTGTTATTATTATTATTATTTTTTTTTTTTTCATTATTATTATTTTCATCACTATTTGCCATACTGTCATTGTTGTTAATAATATATATTTCACTTGTGATATTATTATTATTTTTTTTTTCATTATTATTATTATTCATTTATTATTATTATTATTGTTATTATTATTATTATTATTATTATATTATTATTATTATTATTTATTTTTTATTATTATTTGTTGTTGTTGTTTTTATTATCAGCACAAGCATTATTATTATTATTGTTAATATTATTATCATTATTATTGATATTGTTGTTTTTGTTGTTATTGTTATTGTTATTGTCATCATCATTATCATTGCTATTATTGTTATTATTGTTATTGCTATTGCTACTACTGCTATTCTTAATATCATTATCCTTTATTAATATTAATGTTATTGGTGTTATATTATTATTAGTTATAGTGTTATCATCATTAATCATCATCATCATCATCATCTTTATTGCTATTAGTGTTTAATCTATTTTTATATTCCTGTCTTTATTGCTATTATACTTTGATCATAGTTGGTACATATGAGATTTTTTCCCTGCAATTTCTCTGTTAAGTATGGTCGAAAGAAATAGTATGCCAATATACATTTTGGATTTAGAGCTTATTTCATTTTTAGATTAACTTCAGATATTTGAGTCCCTAACTTAGAGTGTTTGCTTTATACACATTTGTAATTTACCAAATCTCCCTGAAGCTTCAGAATTTAGAGTAGGTACCCAATTAGGTGTCATTTTCTTGTTTCCTAGTATTACTAAATTACTATATTGCAGAGCAAGGAGTCAAACATTTTCAATGGAATAGATGCCCATATTCCCAATGTCAATAGAGGAGGCATTAGATCTAAAATCCCTGTGGGTTAGGACTCTTTAGCATCTCCTTGAAAAAAGATACATATGTCTTGGCTAAGGCCCTTGAAAAAAGATACATATGTCTTGGCTAAGGCCCTTGAAAAAAGATACATAAGTCTTAGCGAAGGCTGTCTAATTCAAGTCCAATAAGTATGTGCCCCTATCTTATCTTAATTGTTTGTTTCTAACCAAATTTGATGCATGTTTCTAACAGTACTCCCTGGATTCTAGTCATCCTGCAAACAGAAATAAGATATATGTGTAGAGTGTGAAATAATGATGCGTAAACCAAACTTGGAAATCCTTAACTTTTTGTAAGCAAACAGTTTTTTCCAACTTTTTCTGTTTTGCTTTGATTATTTCGGTAATCTCTTGGAAGACGTTTGTGAGGATTTGTAGGCATTTAGTGTAATGGTTAAAGATCAAAAGGGAACCAAGTAAAGAATTTAATAAAAGATGTTGCTTCCTTTTATGGAGACACTTTTAAATGCCAAATGGCTGCTTTTTGGACCCTTTACCGTATCATTATTATCACTTCCTTTTTTCCCCTCTTCTTGTTCTTCATTTTCTTCTTTAGAACCACAAACATTGATGTTATTGTTTTTGTTACCACTACTATTACTGTTACTATTGTTGGCATTATCACTATCACTGTTATTGTGATTGGTCTTATCAATTTTATTGTTATTGTCATTATTAATATTAATATTAATATATATATATATATATATATATATATATATATATATATATATATATATATATATATATATATATATATATATATATATTTTTTTTTTTTTTTTTTTTTTTTATTGTTGTTATTCTTAATTTTTTATTTACTGTTTTATAGCTCATTTTTAGTTATTATTATCATCATCATTGGTAATCATTGATATTTTTCAGGTTTATTGTTTACCTTTTTCTTGTTTTCTTATACACATTACTGTAATAAATGTAGTATCTCTGATATATTGTCAATAAAAGAAAATATTTTATCGTCTAATTTATTTCTTCAGAGGTGAGGAGAGGAAACAAGTTTTGGTATCTTTATTATTGTTGTTATTATTATTATTGCTTTTTATTATCATTACTATTATTATTATCCTTGTTATTATCTAATGATGATAATGATAATAATAATGATTATAATAGATTTTTTTCTTTTTTTTTC
>NW_020868994.1:157944-160444 GCF_003789085.1 Penaeus vannamei | reverse complement strand
ATTTAAGTCGAAAGAATTTACCTTGAAATCGGCAGTTAACGTAGTAGAACAAGCATTTATTAAAAGCATCGCAACGCAGGGAAGGAGTGACGGATCGCGGGCTTCCTCTCCTTCCTTGGATTCGCGGCTGAAACGGAGGTTTTAACATTTTTAACTCATTGAAAATGAGATATATTGATCGAGCCAGCAAGTACAATTGCCAAGTCGCGATTTTAGCACTTCATGGTAACAGCGCTTCTCACGCTGCTGTTTAAATTATTTTATCTTCATCTTAATTGGATTGTGACTAAAGTTGTCAGAAATGAGACACTATGATGCAACATTGAAGCAAAGAAGCGATAAAAATGGTAGAGATTAAAGGCGATTAGATAAGTACGGCGCATGGTGTTGCCATATCGTGTTTTTGTAATTTACAGTTGCCCAGAACGTTTACACTTGCAGCCTATTCCTACTTGGCTAGCTCGGATACACCCGTTGCTGCCTGCTTGCCCACCCCCTGCTGCATGCATGCCTAACGCTAGTACTGTCCTGCTGCCTGCTTGTCTCTCCGCCTTGCTCTCTGCTTGTCTTTCCCTCTGGCTGATTGCTTGTCTTTCCCTCCTACAGCCTGCTTGCCAGTGCCTATTCCTGCTTGCTTGCCTCACTTTCTGTTGTCTTTCTGCTTACCAACCGCTGCTATTGTGTGTTTACAGCTCCCTTCTGCTAGTTACTCGTCTCTCCAGCTGCCAGCTCGTCTTTCCTTCCTGCTGTCTGTTTACCTCTCTTTCCTGCTGCCTCCTTGCCTTTCCATCTTGTTCTCATCTCGCTTGTCCCTTCTGCTGCCCTCTCCCTAGTGCTTACATGCCTACCACTGCCGCTGCCTGCTTGCCCGTCCTGTCCTCCTGCTGTTTCCTTGTCTTCAGTTCCTGCTGCCTACTCGTCTCTCGCTCCTGCTGCTTCTGCCTAGTTGCCTCTGGCTCCTACTGTCTGCTTACTTCCGTTCCTGCTTGTTGCTAGCCTGCCCGCCTGCATACTTCTACTCCCAGTCGGAATGTCTGTCTGGGAAGGCAATGAGTCTGTTTGCTTGCTTGCTCGGCCGCGGTGCAAACAACTTCACAGTCTTTGGTCACTGCCTGCCGGCCATCTTGCTTGCCGGCCCCTCCTGGCAGCCCGGGGTCGTGCTTTGGGGTCCATTTCACACGCCGCCGATCTATTATGGCATGACAGATCACCCACCCCTCCCCCTGCCCTCCCCCTGCCCTCTTACCCTTAGCCCTCTGCCTCCCTCTTGCGCCTCCCCCCCCCCTTGTCCCTCTGCCTCCCTCTTGCGCCTCCCCCCTTGTCCCTTTGCCTCCCTCTTTCTCCCATACCCCTCCCCTTCCCCTGTCGCTTGCTTTCCACCTTCCCCATCCTTCGTAACTCTATTCCCGCTTCCCTCCTCCCCTCTGCTTTCTATCTCTGTCATCCTCCCTAACCCTCCTCCTCTACTGACCATTCCTTCCCTTCTTCATTTCCCCCCCCTCCCTCTACCCTCTACTCCCCCTTCCCCTTCTCCCACCACCCCTCCCCTTCACTCACTACCCCCTCCCCCTTCCTTCCGCATCTACCATCCCTCCCCCTTCCCTCCGCCTTTGCCACCTCTCCCCCTTCACCCACTACCCCCTCCCGTCTCCCTTTACCACCCCTTCCCCTCCCCTCTCCCTTCACCCTCAACCCCTCCCCTCTCCCTTTACCACCCCTCCCTTCACCCTCAACCCCCTTCCCGACCTTGCCTCTGCATGAATGGCAACAAAAGCAACGGCAGCAGCGCCTCCTCTCCGTCAATAACGCCGCCATAACGAACAATGCGATCTCCCAAGGCCATCCCCGCGCTTCCCTGCTCGCCAATTTGGGGTCCGTCGCCCGCGCTCGTTCCAGACGCTCTCAGGCCCGCGCCCCGCTTGGCTCTCGCGCTCTTGATGTGTCTGTCTGTCTGGGCGTTCGTCCCTTTCTCCCTCTCTCTGTCTGTCTGTTTATGTCATCTCATTCTCTCTCTATCTCTCTCCCATCTCATTCTGTATCTATCTATCAATCTCTCATATTTCTCTCTCTCTCTCTCTCTCTCTCTCTCTCTCTCTCTCTCTCTCTCTCTCTCTCTCTCTCTCTCTCTCTCTCTCTCTCTCTCTCTCTCTCTCCTCTCTCTCCTCTCTCTCTCTCTCTCTCTCTCTTCTTCTTCTGTCTCTCTGTCTCTCTCTTCTCTTCTCTCTTGATCTCTCAATTTCTCTTTCTCTGCCTCTTAGACTTTCCTTAATTTTCATAAATTTAGGCGTCAAGAGGTAGCATTACATACTGAGTTAGGAAAATAAGAAAAAAATGACATACACTTGTTATTTTCCGTGTAGGACCTTATTAGGTTCCTTTCCTTCTCATGGGGTTGACTTGATAAAAACCTCAGTAACATTATGTTTTTTTATTCTCGTAGATGTTATTTGTTTTGTGTAGGGGAGGAAGATCTGGGATTCCAATGTGATATGTTATAGAA
>NW_020868994.1:142944-147944 GCF_003789085.1 Penaeus vannamei | reverse complement strand
GCCATGGAGTCGACTTGAATTCACGTTCGTGTGATTATCATTTTAAGAGATATTACATTAAATTAAAAATTGTATGAATGATTTTGTCATCGCGCTGTAAGCTTGAGGTGTTACCTCTGCAGATGCGGATCAAGAACTGAGGCCATCCACCAATAAGCGTGCTCGGTTTGTGACCAATCAGCTTTCAGAAACGTTGAGATTCTGGCCAATCGCCGAGGCCGTTATTATAACCAATCGGGTGGAATCTTGACGGTCCCGTTGGCCAATCAGAGCAAAGCGTGGTGTGGTGACGTCACTGGTCATATAAATACTGGGACTTGTGCCGTTTTAACTTTTAGTCGGCATTTCTTGTGAAGACGTGGAGGTAGATACATTACGCTCTTAATTCAAGGTACGAAGTGATAGCACATATATTCTTAAGTCGTGAATTAATTTTAGTGTTAACTGTGAAAAGAAACCTACGATACCTTGCGAAGCTTAGAAATCTATCTGAAAATCAGGAAAGTCACGAGAAAATATGGGTGAAAGTTGGTAGTGCAAGCGTCGGTGTCGGCCATCTTTGTTTACCGCATGAGGCCAAGATGGCGGCCGCGTCGTCCCCCCAACCGTCATCGCGAATTCGAATATTTTCCCGCCCGATGGTCGTGCCGGGGTCGTACCTGCTGCCCCATTCCATACCCGCACGCCCAAGTAGTCACACGTTTCCCTCCAACGCTTGTCTAAATTGCTTTTCTCTTTTGCGCGCCAATCATAGTTTCGGAAAGGTAGGCCTATCGAATGCCAGTCAAGGTTGTCAATTATTTACGAGAGAGATTTGGGAACGTAAAAAAAACTTGGTCGTTAATAGTGGGGCTGGAATTCGGGCCACTTGATTGGTGTTTGTGTAATTCCATTATTGGAGCTAGAACAGTTTTCGTGATACGTAGTTTTAGAACTTTTAATTGATAGGACGGAAATCGATAGGAAAATGTCGGGAACGGAATTATAATGGGCGACCAGGGAGCTTTGCAGAAACTTGGTGGTAGATGAAACTAGTGATCATGAGTGAAGTAATCATGATTGTTCTATGGTAGTTGTTCATTCTGCAGGATATGATATTCATGTGCTTGTTAGGATACAGTGATTTGTCCTGTTTTTTCCACATTTTTCCTCTTGTTAATTATCTTGTAACCCCACAGGTAATCAGCCATGGCCCGTACCAAGCAGACCGCCCGTAAGTCCACCGGAGGCAAGGCTCCGCGTAAGCAGCTGGCCACCAAGGCTGCCCGTAAGTCTGCCCCCTCTACTGGAGGCGTGAAGAAGCCCCATCGTTACAGGCCTGGTACTGTCGCTCTTCGTGAGATCCGTCGTTACCAGAAGTCCACTGAGCTGCTGATCCGCAAGCTGCCCTTCCAGCGTCTGGTTCGTGAGATCGCGCAGGACTTCAAGACTGACCTGCGATTCCAGAGCGCTGCTATTGGTGCCCTGCAGGTGAGGGAAAGGTTTATTGTACTGTGAGTGGGGATGAAGTGGAGGGAGAATGGTCCACATTCATGTTTATTGTGATTTTATAAAATTCCAGTAGGTCGATAGTTTTAGAGATGTGTTAATTACCACTTGCAATGTGAATGTTTGCATGAAGTAGTCCTTGACTGAGGAAAATCTCGGAGGTAGGAAAGGAGTGGATCATCTTGAAATTGCTAATGTAATTATTTTTGCCTTGCAGGAAGCTTCGGAGGCTTACCTTGTTGGTCTGTTTGAGGACACCAACTTGTGCGCTATCCACGCCAAGCGTGTCACCATCATGCCCAAGGATATCCAGCTTGCCCGACGAATCCGTGGCGAGCGTGCTTAAGCGCAACTCTACACTTAAGTGCTCACTCAAGACATAACCTCCTAAGCTACATACTGCCATGGACTAAGTGAATGTTTTAGTTTACGTTTCGGCATGTCATTTCTCCTGAATTGACTTGAAGTGCTGGTGCGTGTTACATGCGGCTAGCACAAGTTTTTTACTGTAAGATATGTAACTTTGAGCAGCTTTTACTGCTCATTAGTGAAGAAATTGTGAGGCAAGAGTTTCTAATTTATTTTGTGTGTACAGCATTGTTCAGAACTGTGTATTCAACCATACGTGAGTTTTGTTGTTTTTTAATGTTTGTGGATTTTTGTGAAAAAATTCTCTGTAAACCAAATAAAAAGTACGAATACGGACTTGGCAAGGGATACACAGCTCTGTTGTAGGTTATGTGATCACAAATAATATTCCAAAGTACAAGAAATCATCAGTTTTTCTGGTCCGGGAGCAAACTGTCATTTGTAATTGTCGTTGATGTCGAGGTCATCTCGTGTTCATGATCTTACGTTAGTTAGTAGTGGGAAAGCCTTTTTATTACCTTTTTTAGTTATAAGTCTTATGATCTGTCTTTCCACGAGGTGTTGCGAGCCTGTGTAAGAAATTACCCCGTGACACTCTATCCTTTTTATTTTGGCATTGGGCCTGCACACTGTAGGTAAACACCAAAAATAAACTTCTAACATTTAACTATTGACTGTTATTTTAACCCTATGAACTGTAAACAGGCTATTTATTGTCCAATGTAATGTTTACTTTGTTCCAATGTATCAGTTTGTCTTTGGAAGTTGTATTCATGTTCTGTTTCTAGTCTCATGGTTGTTGAGCTTTGTTTATAATTTGATGTAATCTATTCATGTAATGTATTTACATGTACGATTTGAATTTAATTACCTTTTCTCCCTTTGGGGTTTAGAGGAAATGTGTATGTAATGAGATGTTGCTAATAAAAGAGATTTTTACAGCCATGTGACAGTTTGAATATGAAGACAAGTTATTGATGTTAGATCTTTTAGTCACCCAAACATTAAAACCTAGAAAGATTGCAAGACCAGTATTTTCTGAAGCTGTTTTATGTATGAAAAGGCTAATTGTTTCATCTGTTTGAGTACAAGTTACTTTTAAAGTAATGTTTATTTTATTACTACCACATTTTGACTCAAGCTATAAAGGAAAGTTTAGAAACTTAACATCGTAATAAGTTGCACCACCTTTCATCTTCAGAAATTTTAATTACTGGTAAAAGTTGCACCAGCTTTCATCATTTGAAAAGGGTGAAATTGAAGAAAAGTTTATTAAGCAATATCAATATATCTTAAATATTCATTACTATGGAAGAATTTAGGTCATTACTAATATGTAAGGGACTGACATACAAATATAAGTGCCATAAAAGTCATCAGGTCTTGTTATTTAATATTCAACATTTTCACTTCAAAGATTTCATACATGTCCAAATGAGTGACCACTTAAATAATAGAATTAACTGTTGCTCATTCAAAAGCCAACAAATCTCTAAACTAAGAGGTGTGAGTGGCTTCTTTAATTGATGATGAATCTCCAAAGATCGTATCCGTCTTGCTAGGATATGCATGGCTATGGCCTTGTGTCCTTTCAGGTGAGTAAAAGCTGAAGCAACCTGAATTGCTCAGGCTACCCTTTAGCATCTAATTAGGATGGGTGATTTCAAGTGTACACAATTACATGATTGCCAGAGAAAAAATACTTAATTAGTGATTTTATGGTAACCATTTGATAAATATTTATTCTTGGAATTTAATAATCAGAAATATACTCTTGTGAAATACATTTTAAAAATTTATCTGAATGTTTCACCCTCACTATACCAACATCACCACAATAGCCTTTCCATTCCTCCACCACACCCTGCCAATCTTCTGACACACTTCCCTTCACTACACCACACTATCACTACTATTCTTCCACTACATCACTGCCAGTCTTCTATCAGTTTATTATAGCCCTTTCTCCAGCACACAATCCCCCTGCCATTTCATCACCCCATCACTAGTATTCCTCTACAACACCATCACCCTACATTTCCTCCAACACAATCGGGCTACCATTACTCCATCGTGCCATCATTCTGCCATTCCTCTACTACACCATCGCCACGCCTTCCTGCTACTATATCAGTCTTCCATTTATCCATCATACCATCAGCCTGTCATGATATGATTCCCCCGCCCATATCATCCATTCACAAGCCTTCGCCATAGAAAAAAAACAATTAATTATCTTCTTCAACGTAATCAGTAATTGCGATTACCAGAAGTTCTGCCATTGCCCACCACTATTATCAAAGTGCATTATAATCTTTTTGTGCTAATTAAGTTACTGGATGTCTTAAGGTTTGTTAATATGGCAGAATTTATATATTCATTGTAGCCACTGCAGTTATAGAAAGTTATCAAGAAATTATAGAATCTTCTAAGAACAAGGTTAAAGATGTCATGAGGGTATTGAGAAATCACAAAGAATTCAAGACAGAATGTTCATGAATTTTAAGAATCTGTCTTCAGATTTAAAATCCAACACTCATGTTGCAAAAGCTGTTGCAATAAATTTGAGAGGTCCTACTGTTAATGTCCTTTGTGCACTAAATTTTATTAAAGCCCTTATACTTGCTATTTCTTTGGTGTGCATTGAAAACCTTGATTTTTTTCATTAATATATAAAATGTTTTTGGGAAAGAAAACATACAATTCCACGGAACAAGATTAATTCATGAGTTCAGGCTATGCACAAAAAAATATTTCTAATTAAAGCAATGAATCATTCAACTAACCTTGTAATGTCCATCATTCAAACCTTTCTCAAAATTTGCACAAGAATTGTTTTTTTATGTGGATATATCCTGAAGTTTATGAAGTTTCATAGAAAATTTCTAGCAATATAACACATCTAACCGAACCAAGCTTTCCATTTGTAAGATGAATTCTATAACTAAAGAACATTCAGCTCTTAACATTAAGAGAGTTAATCATTGTATCAGTTTTTTCACAAAATGTTCTATATCATTAATATGTCCATGGTACATGGTTATTGTTTTCTAACTTCATTATAACAGGATTTAGTGTAAAATATTATTGAGGATTTCTTTAAAATCTCTTAAAATATTTTGATTTCAAAATGCACTGTTCAA
>NW_020868994.1:125444-132944 GCF_003789085.1 Penaeus vannamei | reverse complement strand
ATCAAGGTTGGTCTGAATGAGGATCTTGCCGATGCGCACATCCTTGAGAACCTCACAGAGAGCATTCTCCATGGTCTCTCCTGCTCGCAGAATGGACACGCCGCAGATCTTCTCAGTTGCAATGCGCTTCCCTTCATATGGGATACCCTGGGGCGTCTCTACAGTCACGTCCTGCTTAAAGAGGGACAAGGATACTTAGGTCTCAAGGCTTGGAAAGAGATAGTGTTCACTGTGATGGAAATAACAATAAAATTTGGTTTAGTACTGTTTATCCCTGATCATGATATGAGGAAATTTTATGTTTGTAAACTAGACTGAATTCCCTCTTTATTTTGAACCAAGAACAAGGAGCTGCATGCATAAATAAAAATATTAACCATCTAAACCAATAGAAAAAATTAACAATCTCAGTTAAGGTCCTCACCGTGAACGGCAACAGCGCCAGGGCATGTTCAATCACCAGTCGTATTAGTCTCTTAGAGTAGAAGATAAACTCGTCACGGGGTGTGTCCTTGTTGCGGATGAATGTGTGTAGTCCGCGGATCTGGGGTGTGGAGGGCAGCAGGTGGAGGGAACTGGGTCTCACAATACCAAAGTTGGCATGCGCTAATTTTTCTCGGAGTTTAAAACCTCTCTGTGAATTGGGGATGGAGAGAAAAAATATTTGTTCTTAATTATTTACCTATAGAAAACTTTACATACTTTAAAGGCAATACTTCCATTTCATTATTCTATTTTCTTTTTCTTCTTAATTTATCTAAGGAAAAACAGATTTCAAATAACACTGTTAGATCTTGTTTCATAGAAAATTACTTGCTCAAACGTCCACATCCTTTCTATAATCTTAAAAACAAAATCTCGCAAAATTAGTCTGAATACCTACATAGGCCTTTTCAATTAGGACAGACACGAGCCAATTAGGCTGAAATCCAATATTCATATCAGAAGGCTTTAAGTGTTTATTATAAATGCTAGTTTCAAAATAAATATTTAAGTAATAGTAGATAATATTTCTCAAATTCATGACCTTTGAAAAACTTGCCTCATATCAAAAGTCTGAACTACATCAATATATTCATATCAATCAGATATCGTTAGAAAGGAAAATTATTGCTGGAACACAAAAATACAGCCACTGACCTGTTGCAACTGCGTCATAACATTCTGAGCAATAAGATTGATGGCCACCTCATTATCCCCACCTCTCGGAACAATGATGTCAGCATGGACCTGTTTCCAATCAAAAAAGAAACATCATCTCTCACGTACTCATTCTTCACACAAAATGTTCAACAAATCTACTTGAACTTTACTGTTACATTTTCTCTAATCTAAATTTATTGCTCCACTTATTTTCACTTATTTTTGTTTTACTTTGCATCTTTTATTTCATTAGCTTTTCCTTACTCCAAGAGTAAAGTAGACCACATTTTCAAACTAATTCAAGATTGCTGCTATTACCTTTCTGAGAAACTGGTTGAATTACTCTACAAGAAACCAAGACAAAGTTCAACATGAAAACTGTTGAAATAAGTATGAATGAGAATGAATAATTTCACATGCCACATTCTGTAATGAATTTTTCTATATCATCTACTTTATATGAACCAAAGCCTGATGAAAGTGATATTCATATCTATTATCAAAACCAAAATTCACCTTCTGGCATTCCAACCTTTTGAATACAAAATCTTCCTTCACCTAACTCTCTAAGAGACATATCTTACCATAGATGGGGCTATGTAATAGTCAAAGGCTGGCTTGACAAACTTGAAGTACTGCTTGAGCACTCCATCTAGTTCTCTCCCTCTCTCTGCAATGTCCCTTCGCAGTCGCCGCACCAGCCGCTCATCTGAGTCTGTGTCTACGAACACCTTCATGTCTAACAACTGTGGGGGAGAACGTTCTGAATGGTTCAACTCTACTTAAGTACAGCTTAATGCCTACCAACTATTAGGAAGCAAATGTTCTTCATATTCTTTCTGTACCTACACTAAAAACAGGGTTCATATTCAATTGCTGGAAATTAATAAACATTCCTAATGTTGTTGCACTAAGAAAAAGTTATGTCCAATAATTGAATAATTCAGGATACCTTTAATGTTCCCAACTTGTGCAAGGTGTGGAACGAAGCATAAACGATGTCAGTGACATGCCTAACAAATGGGAAACACAGAACCAAATGTACAGGATGTCATTAAATTTCCTAACTTGAGGAAACATGGAACCACAGAACACTGCCATAAAATCTTGAGGTGCGAGAGGTATAAAACTGCCTGAAAACAATTTTTGGTGATGGATATAGCACTTTAGAAGTGAACTTTTGGCATCTTGGAAGTGAATTATCCGGGAAAACATACCTTTATCACATCATGAGAATAGAATGCTAAAATTCCTTCAAATATGATGACATTGGCACCATACATAGTTTTCTGAAACCAATAGAAAGAAATGTTATCAATTTTCAATGATTATTGATGATATTCATGCAGCTGTATTTATCATCATCACATATTCATGATTACTGTTAATAGTATTAATATCTTTGCCATAATGATTATATCCACAACCTTATCATTGTTATTATCATTATCATCATCACAATGACTGTCATTATCATTATCATATATTACATTATATCATATCATATATTACATTTCATTATCATTATCATATCATCATTACTTTTTCATTATCATCATCAATTTTATTATTATTCCTACCATTACCATCATTATCATTATCATAACCATCATCATTATTCTTATCATTACCACTATCATTACTATCATTATCACCATTATCATTATTGTCAGAATTTTTAGCATTAACTATCATTAGGCATTCATCATTTTTATTTATCATTCATTTAGAATAATTCATTCATTCATCATCATCATCCATCTTCTCTAATCATGTAACTGGCTGTTCTTTCTGCAGTGGCAATGGAGTCCACAGAGTAACATAACTTACAAGTGATCCTTTATTTAGTTTTTTTTTTTTTTTTTTTTTTTTTTTTTTTTTTTTTTTTTTTTTACTTCACTTCACTTCAATTTGCAGTAGCATGAACAATCCAATTTCAATATTCCTGCATCAAAGAAAAGTTGAGCCACCAATTTCCGCCACCTCATTTACCGTTTTGGTTTCCCGGCGATGGGTGACGAAGTTGTATATGGGGACCTCCACCTTCTTGCCCTCCTTGAGCCTCGAAAGCGTCTTAACCACAAGCTCAAAGTCGAAGGCGTCAGGGTGGTCAAAGTTGTATTCATTCCTCGCCGCATCATCATGCTGCTTCTCAGTCAGCACCTGTAAAGAGGGTAGAGGGGAGGTGGAGGTTGTGCCACCCAGTCAGTGATGAAGAAAAATTGAAAAAGGGGAAGGGAGAAACTCATAAATATAAATATAATTAAAAGGACAGTGCAATAATATATATATATTTTTTTTAGTAACTAAAGGATAAACACTATTGAGAGAAAGTAATGGCATGCAACTCATTATCTCAAAGCCTGTACAATCTACTCATAAAAAAACAAAAATAAAACATACTTATATATAAAACTGAATTTCTCTCAATCTTCAGAATCATACGCTAATGAATAAACTCTACAGATTTATCAGACTTATATTACAATAATGCAATGAAAAAGAAAAAGAAAAGAAAAATAAATCTTATATGTGAGGTGAGTGTTTGCTCCTTCCTTGCGTATCACTGTTGATATCTAAGCCAAAAGTATGTGTTTAACAGAACTGCCCCACGAAGCACTCATTTTACCCAATTATGAACACAGTATGATATAGAATGGTTTCAATAGGATTCCACCCTTAACCCATTGGCGCCGGGTGTCACGTACGTACATGCCATGGCTGTTGTGGACCAAACGCCGGGGGCATCATGCCATGCCCATTCCCGCGCTACTGGCTCGTCGGACGGAGGTTGTTTTTCTCCACTAGTAGCGGCTTCATTTATATGGTAAAGATTTTAGGCAATGGCACCTAAAGTGAAGGTAAACCTTCAAAATTTTAATATTTTCATAAATTTTAGAATAATAAAAGCTTTTAGGTGCTATATGTCGCTCGCAAACTACCGATCGAGCCGGGCGCAAACAGGGGAAACTGCCAGTGTGCGCCAACAAGCCGGCGCATACGTAAACTTGACAAAATTTTTACCCGTCGCTGATGGGTTAAGGTAACCATATTAATACCCATTCAGGACTAGAGTGACCATTCTCTCCCAAATGCTTCACAATTTAGAAGAGTATGCTGTATAAATATATGATTCTACTGCTGACTAACTTCCCTCATAACTTTTGTTAAAACAGACAGTTACAAGCTGATTTGGGAAAACTATTAAGCTGGAATAATGTATTACTGAATTTATCTGGATTACAGATATGCAGTTTTTGCAGTATACCAAATGACTGCTCCAATATAGGCTAGCACCAAATATAAAGAATTGGTGTGAGTAAAGTATATCTTTTTACCTTTAAGAAGGCAATGTTTCATTTCAAGAACCATTTCAGTGAAGAATAAAAAAAATTCAGCCTGGCTATATACAGATTACATGTGTAATATTTTATTATCTAAGTCTAATTTACTAAGTCAACTTGGGTTTTGTTCATTCAAAAGAGGCTTTCAAACTACGGAAACTACTGCAAGGTGTGTAAAGTAGGACCTGCACTGTCTCCTGCAAACTCTTATTCACAAATTTTACAATTAGGGAAAAAGTACACCAAATCCAAGTTCTTTTTTCTAGGTGCTCAGTATAAACCAGTCACTGTATTAGTAATGTGCATACTTTCTGAAGTAGGAAATTACTGGATGGGATCATAACAGAGAAAAATTGAAAGAGCTTCCAACGAGATCATGTGCATATATTTATGTGCTGTTGTGCATGCTAGTTACAGGCCTTGTGAATTTGCATGAGCGTTCAAGACAAGTTAACAAGAGCATCAGTCTTACTGAGATAAATCTAAAAACAAACTTTTATTTATGTTATCAAAAAGTTACGAAAAAATCAATATACAAAGTGTTAAAGAGCATAATGCACTTTTGTTCAGAGTCTCCAAAGGAAAAGACAGATACAATGGACATTCTGATTGCAGGAGATGTGACACTATCTACTTTGTCATAGAGGGGGCAAGAGAGCAGAGAAGTGTCCAATCACCCACCTTATAGAAAGAGTCAAGGGAGAGGAGTGTGACCCATGGTACATCCAGTTCTTCGATAATTTTCTTGGCAACGGTGGTCTTTCCCGAGGCACTCCCACCACACACACCTCAAAGAAAATGCAATGGTTTTTGTTTTTCGTTGTGGTCATAATTTTGAGGAGCAGAGCTTCTCTGTCTACATGAGCTCTTGAGCATGTCATTACATTTTCTTTTCCATTAATCTATTTCCAACATTGAAAAATATCTACCAGATATACACACAGACACAGACACAGACACAGACACAGACACACACACACACACACACACACACACACAAACACACACACACACACACACACACACACACATGTACACACACACACACATGTACACACACACACACATGTACACACACACACACACACACATGTACACACACACACACACACACACCACACGTACACACACACATGTACACGCACACACACACACAAAAGATACAAACCATAAGCAGAAGTACTAAGAAAGTGCATATCTCCGCCAAGTCAATAGAGCCAATGATGCAATCATTAAAAAAAAATTCTTGATCCAGATCAAGATCAGGATCACCACCTATCTAAGTTGGGTAAGACACACCTCTGGTAAAAATATTTATAAAAATCTGTTCATAACTTCTTAAGTTATCCTGATGACCAACCAATTAACAAACAGAACAAACAAACTAACCAACACTACCAAAATATAACCTCCTTGGCAGAGGTAAATCATAAAAAGGAAATTTCCTTCCCCATGCTACAGAGTGATTATAAATCATGCAAAGTTTTGGAAAACCACAGAGAGACGAGCAAAGATTTTGAGGCCTTAAAACACTAGCACATTTTCCCCCCATCGCTTGATATCTGACCTCCATTCTCAACTGGTAACACTATACAGGGTTCTTGCAGATATAAGCTGATGAAATTTAAGACCTTTAAAAGATTTTTTTTTTAGACATGCCAACTGCTTTTTAAGACCTGGAGCCATTTGTCACTAAATACATACTTCCCCATAATGTGTAGACCTACATCCTCTTGATAGATTGTGTGCAGAAATTTTTTTTTGCACATAATCTCTAAGTTAACAGCGCATCGATCAGCATAGATCAAGCTCTAATGTTGTTGACAAATGAATCCCGTGAATAAAGAAATACCTTTGGCAAACTTAAGACATTTTAATACCTGCGACAGAAAAAACTGTTTTAATACTTTTTAAATCCTTAAATTTCCAAGAAGTTATTTAAGACATTTTAAGACTTCTTGAAGATGCGCCTGAACCATGCTATTTCTCTCGGAATTGGTATATCCAGTTCCACTATGAAAAACACTGAAAATTAATCATGAGCCTGTTACAATGTTACAGACTGAACAAAGGAAACTGAGATTTAATCAAGAGATGACTAAATTACGCTATTGGCACCAGGTGACATGATGCCACATCCTGATGAAAAATTTTCCCAACTCTACTGTGTTCAACAGCTACAGCCAAATATAAGTTAGTGACTAACATAATCTTATTAACAAAAAGCCAGCAACAGTTGCATGGAAACCTATTCAAAATATGTTTTTTCTTTCATTTCTGTTCTCAATTTGTCTCATGGCAGACAAATCTTACAAATCTTACGCCATCAATCATCATGTTATTTTGTTTACATTGTCTAGAATTTTCAATTTGCCAGAAAAAAACAAATGAATGGCAGTTGGTCTGTCCTTTTCTGAAGGTGTGAACATACTGGTGCTTGGAACCATGTTTCATCTACAAACCATGGCAGAGTTTGTTGTTAAAAGTAGGGCATTAACAAGAATAACCAAATTTTCTTTAAATGTGCTTGTGTGATAGGCTCTATATCTTGTGGTTAGAAAAAGGGACTATCATCATTAGCAGTCCTTTATGGTGTCTAATTATCTATTCTTCTGAACTCTCTCTCTGTTGCTCATTCTCTTTTTTTCTATCTTGCTCTTTCTTTCATGATCTTCCTTGTCTTTTCCCAAACTGTTTTCCTTCCTACTTTCTTTCTTTCTTTTTTCCAAACTTGTTTACCTTCCTCAATTTCTTTCTTTTTTCTTTCCTTTTCTTGTCTTTTTTCACTTAACTTGTCTACTTATCTAACTTTCTCCCTCCCCCTCCCCCTCTCCCTCTCCTTCTCCCTTTCTCTTTGGCAGACACTTACTCTTTTGTCTCTTTCAACACATATCCCTCTCTTTTTTTTCTCTCCCTTTAATGCTTGTAAACTTTATCAGTAAGCACTATTTACAATAATTATACTCTAATAATAGGAACTGAAAAAAAATGTCACTATCTTTATATACCTTAT
>NW_020868994.1:112944-117944 GCF_003789085.1 Penaeus vannamei | reverse complement strand
CACGAATCTAATAGATTAAAAGTGTCTTTGAATGCATTTACTGTTTAATGTGAAAGCTATGACTGCCACATGCTAAAAACATACCCCCAAAAAATTCTCGTTTCCACAGTGACTTAAGTAACATTCACCAAAATGATACAACATTATAATAACAGTAACAGATAATGCTGAGAATTTTAATAATTACAATTCCTTATATCACTAATGGAAAAGATTTGAATTAACAGCATAAAACCATAACCAAGTTCCCTCTACAAAAAAAAGAAAAAAAAAAAATTAGTCACCCAACACAATATATCTTAAAAAAAAAAAAATAATAATAATAACATTACATGCTTTATCTAGATGCAGAGATGTCTAAGCAGAACTGGGATTCAAAGAAAAACAAGAAACAATATGAATGAATACACGAGGAGAGAAAATTTAGGTCATGTAGAAAAAAGGGAGGATTCTAATATATGGCGAAAATATAAAAAATAATAATGGTACTAAAATGATGATAATAACAAAAATACAAATGAAAAAGAAATAGCAATAATAACGATGATAATAATTAATGACAGAATGAGCTGTACAATCAATCTATCAATAAAAATCAATGATCTCACTTTACTGGCTCACACAAGGTTTTCCTAAATATTGTAGAATCAGCTTTGAAGTTAATAAAAATGAAAAAAAAAAAAAAAAAATAGTTATCACCATGAGACCTTAACATGTTCTTCACTTTGCCTACTGGGTACTCAAAACAAAGTAATAAAGTACTTCACAAATAGGCAAAATAAAGATAACTAAAACAATAAAAAAGAAAGAAATAACAATAACAAAGGCAAGAAGGATTTTTAAAAGGAGGTAAAACCTAAACAAAAATTGTTAAAAGAAAAAGGAAATGAGAAGACTAACAAATATAGTCAGGAAGAGGCTGGAAAAAACACAGATAATCAAAGAAAATAAAACACTTAGACAGAAAACAATCAAATACCACGAGTCAGCTGACTGCAACAATAACTGCACTGAGCTGGATTTGCAACACGGATCAATCATGCAATATTTATCATGAATTGCAACAGTTTGAACTTCTTAGAACCGGTTCTTGGTATTAAAAGCGTCGTGCTGTAATTCGCAGTTAAAAATAAGATAATTTAAACATTTCACATTATGGAAATGTGGAAAAAAATGTAAATCGATAATAAAATTCGGAACTTTTAGCAGTTTCTCGCTGGTTTGTTTTTGTTACGTTTTTTTCTTGTTTTCCTCTTTTCTCCTCTCGTTTTGTCTTGTTCTTCCTCCATCTCCTGGTAGGATACACATCAGGATGCCGCCTGCCCTCTCTCCCTCACAGGATCCTCAACCAGGATGCTGCATCTCCTCCGTGTGTCTCTCTCTCTCTTTGCTTATCTTTGCTTGCACTTTCTCCCTCCCTTCCCTTCCCTTCCCCACAATGCATTTTCCTCCTCATTTTCCTGGCCATGGAGCTCGCCCTCGCGTCCCCCTCGCCCTCCCAGCCAAGTCCCGGCGTCCTAGTCTCTCCCCTCGCCCCCAGGATCGAGACCGACCTGTCAGAGCTGGCTGAACTCGGAGGATCTTGCTTGAATCTGCCAGACATCACCTCTTCCAAGACCTTCTTTCTGCTGCACCTGCGTCCATCGGGGTTGCCGGACGCGCGAGATGCTCGTCTTTCGACCCGTATGGCGCTCTTTTGGGGAGTTTAGGGAGGTTGTTGTGGTGTGACTTCTCGGAATGGGTATTTTTTAAGTGGTTGTGATGTTAAAAGGTCGGATTGAAGGGTGTTTTGGAACGAATATAGGGGAAATTTGCGTCTCTCGTGCGGTTTGCTAGTAGACGCTGCGTTGCTATGGAAACCGGCGTAAACAACTGCAGACGACGCATCAGCTGATTTTTGAGGCCTGCCGCATTTCCAGCACCGGAAAAATTGTGATGGGAATCTAATGGCCTGTGAAATGAGCTGAGTCGACGTGGCTTACTTGATGATACGACGTTGTGATCAGATTTTCGGTCTAATCTTTTGATGTGGTTTTGTGAGCGATATATGTCAACGCTGTTAGGCTTTAAATGCATGTTAATGAACCCTGCGTTTTCTACTTCAAAGGCTATTTATTCATAATCAAACTCAACATTAATTTAAATAGTAACGAAATTTATAATTATCCACTAGTAAGACCTAAAAATACCCACTACAACCCATCACTCTCCGACTGTTAATTGAATTTCTGGTGGATGAACAGCAATTCGTTTTCACAATACCACTTTGAGTTCGCGTCACGTACACCGGCCAGTAGAGCTCTACGAAAACCACATTTCAGAAATGGGCAAGAGTAAGTGATTTTCATTTCCACGGGGTTAGTGTGCGATGCGTTTTGCTTTTGATGTGTCACTTATGAAGGGATGTGAGTGTGTGTGTGTGTGTGTGTGTGTGTGTGTGTGTGTGTGTGTGTGTGTGTGTGTGTGTGTGTGTGTGTGTGTGTGTGTGTGTGTGTGTGTGTGTAAGTATGTATGTATGTATGTGTGTGTGTGTGTGTGTGTGTGTGTGTGTGTGTGTGTGTGTGTGTGTGTGTGTGTATGTATGTATGTATGTGTGTGTGTGTGTGTGTGTGTGTGTGTGTGTGTGTGTGTGTGTGTGTGTGTGTGTGCGCGCGCGCGCGCGTGTGTGCGTGTAGCACAGAGTACAATCATTACTGTACTAATAGCATTTTATAATACCCCATAGATATTAAGTGGCGTATTATTCACAAGAAAAAAGTTTTTGGACTTTAATTATTATTTCACGATGGTATGTTGCACTCTATAATATCAACAAGCTTGTTTTCCACCTATTATCCTTCTATACCATTTCCCATATGTAACTACTATACTGTCATTCAGGTATTAATATTGCCATAGTGATAGTCAGCTATGGCTCCAGGATATCTATGTTACGACCGAAGGCTTTAGGGTACTGTGAAATAATATGACAGACCTAGACAGAGTCGGCTTCTGAAGGGAAATGTAAAATTATTTCAGTATTCTTCTCTCCCTAAGGCCTGCGTTTTAAGGAACATTTGAGTTAAGTCTAAAAGGGCAAATGACATTCACACTGATCTGTAAACATTTAGTAATTATTAGTGCCAGTATCCAATATATTTAAGTGTCAGCTCTCTCTTGACACTCAAAATTTCTCAAGGTAATAACTTGAAATGAGTCTCTCTCTCTCTCTCTCTCTCTCTCCTCTCTCTCTCTCTCTCTCTCTCTCTCTCTCTCTCTCTCTCTCTCTCTCTCTCTCTCTCTCTCTCTCTCTCTCTCTCTCTCTCTCTCTCTCTCTTCTCTCTCTCTCTCTCTCTCTCTCTCTCTCTCTCTCTCAAATGTCACGTTACGGGCGTGGGAAGGGTTTAAGGGATTTTAGGATTTTCGAGAGGATAAACCCATCCCTTGTTGTAGTTTCTGTTGACAATCCTGTTGAAATCCTTATTATTATAAATATCATTATTATTGACACATCTCTCCTCAAGAAGTGTTAAGCATAACAAACAACAAATAACATGCATCAACATAATACATCATCAATCACTGTATAATTACCAATACATTGCAACATCAACATTATTAACATCAAACAGCCTTCCTCCTCATAACATAATATCGCCCCCAGTCACGGTCGAGCTCGTCCGAAAGCGTGCAGAACACAACGAAGGCGAGCTGTCCACGCTGGAAGAGATCTCTCTACACCAGCAAGACATCGAGAAAATCGAACACCTCCATCGCTGGTGCCCGCGTCTCCGGATCCTCTACTTGCAAGGGAACCTCATTGCTAAGATCGGTGAGCACTTTCGTAGAGTTTGTGAATGGGAGCGGAGGTTCGGTGACCGCTTAAAGGGATTTAATGGTGTGGTATGCGAGTGGACCGTTGTAGGTCGGTTGGCGGCTGGATAGATAGATAGATAGGTGGACAGGCAGATAGGTAGGTAGGTAGGTAAAATATAATACATACATACATACATACATACATACATACATAGATGGGTAGGTAGACAGGTGGACAAGCAGACAGGTAGGTAGGTAGATAGATAAATAGACAGATAGATAAATAGAAAGACTGAGATAGATAGAAGGATGTGTGTGGATGTGGATATAGATGTGTTTGTGTATGTGTTCAGTATAACATACGTATTAATCCTCTACGGTATGCTACATATGTACACAACATAAGACATCTCTCTTATATATCTTTTGCATGCATTTATAAACTCGCGCTTTTACAGAGGAAAAATCTATTTGTCTTTGAAAGTGGCGTAACTGTTTCTAACAGTTGGAACAAGCTGTGAGTGCAAGTTAAGCGACCACGTGCCTGGTTTGCGGAATCAAGCCAAACCAACACGAGTCAACTCCCAAACAACTTTCTTTACTCTGAAGTTTAGGTATTCATCAGGATCTCGCCGGTTCTGTTGAGATCAAAGTATTTTTCCCTCTTCATGACTCAATGGCGTCTGAGGAATAACTAAATACTTCTGCGGGTTAAAAGAAGTGTTTGAAGAATTTCAAGCTGGTTTGGTTGTTTTGAAAAAAAGGAGTTACTGGTGAAGGTTAAAACTTTCGTCTTATTATTCCTTTAAAAATGTTGATGTTGATATCAAGTAAAAGTGGTTTCACCATTCGAAATTAGTGTTTATATCTATGTCTCTCTCTCTCTCTCTCTCTCTCTCTCTCTCTCTCTCTCTCTCTCTCTCTCTCTCTCTATATATATATATATATATATATATTATATATATATATATATATAATATATATATATATATATTTTTTTTTGGTTCTTCTTTTCTTTTTTTTCTTGATCAGCTGGTCCACGTATTATGATTGGACCAACTAAATGAAACTGAATGAGAGAAAGGAAATATTTACATATTGAAAGCATAATCGGATTATGTTATTATATTATATTATTATTTCAATGATATTATTATTGAAATGTAGATAATGAAAATAAAACATTATTGTTTTCTCAGACTTTC
>NW_020868994.1:98204-101181 GCF_003789085.1 Penaeus vannamei | reverse complement strand
CCCTTATCCACCCCCCTTCCTTCCCTCCACCTTCCCTTCACCCCTCCTTTCCCTCCTTCACCCTCCCCCCACCAGAAAGAAGCGTCCCCCCCGCCTCTTCGCCTCGACGGCCGCCCCCTCAACGCCAACCGCCGCCAAGGTCTCGAGTTCGACTTCAAGGAGGACGAGCAGCCGCAATGCCTTGCGTCCTCGAGGTTCACACGTACAAGTAGGTAGCGAAGGTTTTTTTTCCCGAGTGGAAGACGATTTTTTTTTTTTTTTTTTTTTTTTTTTGGAGGGGGGCGGGGGTAAGGGGGGTCTCGCGTAGTTTGTTTTTTGTGAGTAGTTTTTTTTTTTTCTCATGTCTCTGGTCTTCTTCTTCTCTCTCTCTCTCTCTCTCTCTCTCTCTCTCTCTCTCTCTCTCTTCTCTCTCTCTCTCTCATTCTCTCTCTCTCTCTCTCTCTCTCTCTCGCACTCTTTTCGTTTTTCTCTCTCTTTTACTCCCCTCTTTTCTCCCTCTCTCCGTCCTTCCCACCTCCCTCCCCTTCTCCCTTCTCCTATCCCCAACCTCTTCCCCCTCTCCACCCCTTCTCTCCTCCTTCTTCCCTCCCTCTAATCTCTCCTCCTCCCCTCCCTCTTTCCTCACCCTCTTCCCCCTTCCCCCCCTCCCCCCTCTGCCTCCCACCCTCTCCCTACCCTCTTACCTCCCTCTCTCCCTCCCTCTCCCTCCAGCCGTCATTCCTCCTACCCTCTAAATCCCCCTCCCCTCCCTCTCCTCACCCTCTTTCCCTCCCTCCCTCCCCTTCATTCTTCCCCTCACCCTCCACCTCCCCCTCCCACCCTCCCTCCCCTCCCTCCCCACCCTCCCTCCCCCTCCCTCCCACCCTCCCCCTCCCCCTCCCCTCCCCCTCCCACCCTCCCCTACCCTCTAACTCCCCCTCTCCCTCTCCCTTCCCCGCTCACTTTTGTAGCTCTTAAAGCGTTTGATCCCAACTTCACAACTTTAAATGTTATTCATCCCGAAAAAAGAGCGTGTTCTATATCATATCAAAGCAAGTCCGATCGATGAATTATTTCTCTCTGTTCTTCACAAGGGATGAATTATTTCTATTTGTTCTTTAAAAGAGGAATTATTTCTGTGTCTTCTTCACAAGTGAGAAATTATTTCTATCTGTCCTTCATAACAGAGGAATTATTTCTGCTTGTTCTTCTCAAGTGAGGAATTATTTTTGCCTATTTTTCACAAGGGATGAATTACTTCTCTCTGTTCTTCACAAACGATTAATTATTTCTATCTGTTCTTCACAAGCGATGG
Source organism: Penaeus vannamei (assembly GCF_003789085.1). Taxonomy (NCBI): domain Eukaryota; kingdom Metazoa; phylum Arthropoda; class Malacostraca; order Decapoda; family Penaeidae; genus Penaeus; species Penaeus vannamei. The sequence goes on along the minus strand of NW_020868994.1, from coordinate 99,887 downwards.
ATTATTTCTCTCTGTTCTTCACAAGCGATGAATTATTTCTCTCTGTTCTTCACAAACGATGAATTATTTCTATCTGTTCTTCACGATTAGCCGGTCATGCCAATCACGAACGGTTTGTTATCGAATGAGAAAGTCAATAAAAAAACTCATATAAAATTCTGCGTTCTGAGTATCACGTAAGCCTTTGTTCTCGAGTACGTGTAAGAAAACACACATATAAATGGACACGCACATGCAATCAGGTACATACACATACGTAAGTGCATGTGCGTATACATATGTGGGTAGGTATACATATATTAGGACTTAAACACGTACATATATACATACAAACACTCATAGACAGACACGTACACACATACACACGATTAAACACAAACATAACCAAACATAACTTTGCCTCCCTCACACAAACACAAACAAACACAACCCCCATAGGCAAACAAACAATCATCCCGCACCGTCGCAGACAAACAAACAAACAAACAAACACTCTTACAAACCAAACTTAATCCCCATAGGCAAACACACAAAACAAGCACCCCCGCACCCTCGCAGACAAACAAACACCCCCATCCTTCAAACAAAAACAAGCAAACACCCCATCCTGCAAACAAAAACAAACAAACACCCCATCCTTTCAAACCAAACAAACAGACACCCCGCACCCTCACAGACAAACAAACAAACACCCCCATCCTTTCAAACAAAACAAACAACCACACACATTCCAGCGGTGACAGAGGTCGCGAGTGCCACTGGCTCGATGACGTCACAACATGTCATTTACCTCGAGTTAGCGAGTTTATTGCGTCCATTGCCAGGTCGACTCTCGGGGTCGCCTGGGGAGAAGGGGGAGGGAGGGGGAGTGGGGTTGGTTGGGGAGGGAGGGGGAGTGGGGTTTGGGCTGAGGGAGGGGGGGGAGGGAAGGAGAGAGAAGAGGGGAGGAGGGAGAGGGAGAGGAGGGGGGGAGGGAGAGGGAAGAGGGATGGGAGAGGAAGAGAGGAAGGAGCCTGATGGGCGAGGGAAGGGAGGGAGAGGGAATCGAAGCTGGGTAGCGAAGGGAGGAAGGGAGGGAGAAGGAAAGGGAAGAGAAAAGGGAGAGGGAGGGATAAGGGAAAATGGTAGTAAAAAGGGGAGGGGAGGAGAGAGGAGAGAGGCTGGAGGAGTGAGAGGGAAAGGGACAGAAGAAGGGGAGGAGGAAGGAAGTAAGTTGGGAAGAGGAGGGAAGGAGGGAGGGAGAAGAAAGAAGAGGGAAGTGGAAAATCGGGGAAGGGCAACTGGAAAGGAGTGAAGAGAAAAAACTTGAAAGAAGAGGGGAAAGGGGGGGGAGGGGAAGAGGGGGAGGTCAATAGGAAAGAAAAAGCAAAGACGAGATGACCATAAAGAGAGAGAGACGAGGACGAGGAAGAGAGAGAGAGAAGAAAGAGAGAGAATGACGAGAGATGAGAGCCGGGAGTGAGAGAGGGATAAGAAGAGCGAAGAGAAGAGATGAGAGAGCGGAGGGAGATGAGAGAGAGAGACAGTGAGAGAGGGAGGAGGGGAAGAGAGAGACGGAGAAAAGAGGAGGAAGAGAGAGAGAGAGTAGAGAGAGAGAGAGAGAGAGAGAGAGAGAGAGAGAGAGAGAGAGAGAGAGATGAGAGAGAGACGAGGAGGAGAGAGAGAGAGAGAGGAGAGAGGAAG
>NW_020868994.1:90704-95704 GCF_003789085.1 Penaeus vannamei | reverse complement strand
TTCTCTTCTCATCCTTTTTGCCTCCCCCTCCTTCTCTTCTCTCCTCTCCATCCTCTTCTCACCCATTCGCCCTTCCCACCTCCTCCTCTTCCTCTTACTTTCCTCTCCATCCGCATCTCATCCCTACACTCTCCTCCTCCTTCTTCCAATTCTTCTTTCCTTTCCATCCTTTTCTTACCTATTCACCCCTTCATACTCCTCCTTCCTTTCCTCTCTTCGTTCTTTCTTCCTTTTTTTTCCTCTATATCCTCTGATCACCCATTCGCCTTCCCCTCCTCGTTCTCTTCCTCTTTCCCTCTTCTGCTTCCTCACTTTAACCCTCTCTTCACTCTTCCCCCTCCTCTTCTTCTTCCTCCTCCTTGTCCACCTCCTCCTCTTCTTCCTCCTACCCTTGCTCCTAATTCTCCTTTTCCTCCTCTTCCACCTTATTTCTTTCCTCTCCCCTTTCCACTCCTTTCTTTCACAATCCCTCCTCTCACCTCCCCTCCCCCCCTCTCCCCCACCACGCAGGTACCTCGACGCCAGCCAGGTACAGTGTGACGTCGAGCCCTGGTACGTTAGGGTGTCCATAAGGGGGAAAGTGCTCCAGTTGGTGCTGCTGGAAGAGGTCAGGCCAGGTCAGTCCACGGCGCAGAGATCGCAGGTCACAGGTCATTTGCTGGTCACCATGCCCAAGGTGAGTTGTTTGGAGGATGGAGGGAATGGGTGGGGGGGGGGAGGTGGAGAGAGAGAGAGGGAGATAGATAGAGAGAGAGGGAGATAGATATATAGATAGATAGAGAGAGAGAGAGAGGGAGATAGAGAGAGAGAGAGAGAGAGGGTGGAGTAGTAGGGAGAGGGAGAAAGAGGGGTGATGAGAGAGAGGAGAGAGAGGAGAGAGAGAGAGAGAGAGAGAGAGAGAGAGAGAGAGAGAGAGAGAGAGAGAGAGAGAGAGGAGAGGGAGGGAGGGAGGGAGGGAGAAGAGAGAGAGAGAGAGAGAGAGAAAGAGAAAGAGAAAAAAGAAAAAGGGAGAGAATGAGAGAGAAGAGAGCATAAAGCCACCCGATCTGTTAATATAATTTCATATAACTTTATCATTTCTCACACGCCCTCTGTATTAACACCCCAAGTGTTATCAGTCCTTACCCCTCATAAGATAATGTCACATACCCGCCCTGCCCTTCCTTAACTACTACACACTCTAACACCTTACACATTTCCTGTATTTCTCTCTCAAATAAGTAATATTTCCATGCATTGTGTAATATCCTTACCTTATTTATGTGTAACCGACTAATTAAGCGACGAAAGCGCAGACGAAAACAAAGCAGATATTAAATTTCCCGCCATTTTCTTCTTCGTCTCTGTCTTCGTCTCTTCAATTCCCTTAGCTGGGTCGTCTTCCTGTCTTAGTCTTGTATATGCTGAGAAATGAATATCTTCGCAATATAAACGTACTTGACCGGTTTCGGTTATATCTTCGTCGAAATTATAAGTAAATATATTATATGAGGGTGTTCGTTGGCGATCGACACTTTCAGACAGGATTCAAACTACCTTCACGACCATCACACTATTGTAAGCGCCCTCACGCGACCGCCGGTTCCCCACTAACTGTTTAAAACTTCAAGAGTGAAGTGTAAGGTGTATCTGAGAGGGAGAAGGCCTGGGTTTGTCGATGAGCAAGCGTTGCATCAGCAAGATCTCTTGTAAACGCTTTCAGAGAGAGGGGGGAGGAGAGGGAGTGAGGGAGATAGAAAGGAAGAGAAAGAGAAAAAAGGAGAGGGAGCAAAAGGGGGAAAGAGACAGAGAGAGAAAGAGAGACAGATAGCAGTTAGACAGAAAGACAGACAGAGAAATTAAGTCAGACACATAAGACAAAGGACGGTTTTCAGAGCACACGATACAAATTTATCTCCAAACGGTCTCCATAAGATTTTTTTTTCGTAATTGCCAGTTAAGTTCTTTTCGCACAGTTAAACTTGAACAAAATGTTCTTTACCGTTTAGTTATTTGCTCTTCCTCGTGTTCATTAAGCCCTTCCTCCATTTTTCATTCTGAGTGTGAACACTGATGCGGAAGCCTTTGTTCAATTGTTTCATACGGGAAATTCCTTCCACTACTACCAACTATTTGCTGTTATTTAATTTTATCACATATGCAACATAACATAGCAGAGAGACGAGAACAAAACCGTTAAAAACAAACAAAACAAAGTAAAAAAAAAAAGAGTAAAAAGAAAAAAAACATTCAAAACCACTCTGGATTTCACCCACACAACACAAATGCAGTTTTGCAATCCTTTCAAAAAGACCCGAGTTAAATAAAATTAGCGGCGTCTTCATTTCAGCAACCGTGTTTTAATGAGCAAGAAAAGAAACTGGCGAGGGTGTGGATTAATTTAATTTGAAATTGCTTCCTCGCCTCACTGTTTGTGATATTCGTGCACATGTACACGCATGAGGATACATATAACTTAGAGATACACACGTTCGCGTAAATAAGTACACACACATTCATACGCCCGCTCACTCAATTAACATCTCTCTCTCTCTCACTCTCTCTCTCTCCTCTCTCTCTCTCTCTCTCTCTCTCTCTCTCTCTCTCTCTCTCTCTCTCTCTCTCTCTCTCTCTCTCTCTCACTCACACACACACACACCACACACACACACACACACACACACACACACACACACACACACACACACACACACACACACACACACACAAACACAAACACAAAACACACACCACTTCCCTCGCAAAACACACATATTTGATACCTTGTTTTCGCTCGCTCGACCCGACCGCGTCCTCGCTGCGGCAGCTTTGTCAGCACAGGCACTCTGATCAGAAGCTGACAGTCGCTGAACGTGATCTGGCGATGCTTCTCCTCCCTGCGTTTTCTTCTGCTTTATCGTCAATTCCTCCATTTGCTTTGTTTTTCTTATATCGTAGTTGGCAATTTTTACTTATTTTTCATATATTTATTTTTCCTTTTTTGCGTTTTCTTATATCATGTTTGTCATTTTTGTCGCTGTTGTTATAACTAGATTGTGATTATCGTACACAGTATTATCATTATTGTTATGTTTAATGTTATTAGACTATAGAATGATCTATAGACTATAGATCATAATTTCAATTATAACATATGCTATACATATATTTTATTAATGCAGGATTTCTATCATTTCTATATCATTCTGCGCTATCTTTATGCCCTTACCACATTATTTACATTATGTTATTTATTTACGTTATTTACATTGTGTTATTTATCTATTTACACATCTATGTACATATATACGTTTTATAATTTTTTTTTCAGAATCAGTTTATGGCTAATATGTACTCATTCATATGTAAATCTCTGCCACCACACATTCATCTTCATATACATTTTCTACATGTTTCTGTCAAAGTACACATTATCACATTCAGATTTTTTAATGTTGATTTCAGTAGTTCCAAGACCTCTGACCTTCCATAAGAAAATGTGAATCGTTAAATGTTGCATATCAACGTAAAAAAAAAATAAAAACGGGTTTAATTTGTGTTGTATTTATTTTTATTCAAACTCTTCTCATTCTTGTTGCATCCTGTTCTTTTTGCAGTCTGTATACTTCTTGCAATTTGTACATGCTTCGTACAATCTACATATTTGCAATCTACAGATGTCTTACAATCTGTATGCTTCTCATACTTCTTACAATCTACATACCTCTTGTAATCTGCATACTTCTTGCAATCAGCATACTTCTTACAATCTACACTCTTGCAATCTGTATATTTGCAAAGTATACTTCTTGTACATTGCAATCTGTATATTTGCAAAGTATACTTCTTGCTACTTCTTGCAATCTACATACCTCTTGCAAACTGTATATTTGCAAAGTATACTTCTTGCAGTCTACAAACCTCTTGCAATCTGTATATTTGTAAAGTATACTTCTTGCAATCTACATACCTCTTGCAATCTGTATACTTCGATTCTTCTTGCAATATGTATACTACTTGCAATAAACATACTTCTTACAATTCGCAAATATCTTGCAATTAGTATACTAGCAATCCGTTGTCTGAATTTCTTGCTGGAGAGAACAAGAAGGCGGACTTCCCCCTGGCTCCGCCCACTCCTTTTATTTCATTTATTTTTTTTAATGAATGAAAATACGTATTTTTTAATGGAAAGACATAAATGGCAGTTGCTTTATCTAATTACCGGTTGGGATGATTTTTTACTCTTACTGTTTACTCTTGCAAGGGTTCACCTCCGAGTTCCTTATGTACATACGCGCGTGCACATCCTGGTGTATGTAGACTTATGTGGCATAGTTTCATGGATACACACGCACGCACACACGCATGTACAAACATACAAGCATACAAACAACACATAAGTAAGCGATACACACGCAAGCAGACGCACACAAGTAAACATATACATCACACACACACACACACACACACACACAACACACACACACACACACACACACACACACACACACACACACACACCACACACACACAAACATACTCACACACCATACACAAACAAACATACTAACACACACAAACAAGCATTCCAAACCGCGCAAAAGCACAAGCATACACCCGACGCACACACACAACGCACACGCACACGCACACACCATGCCCGAGCAGAGCCAAGCAAACTTATCCAACTTATCCCAAAGTTAACGAAAACAGAGATCGCTTTGAACGAAACTTTCCGCGCCTCTATCACGAAACTCATACACGCAAAAAACACGTGAACAAAATAATGAAATAAAGGTATTTCTTTTTCTTTCTTTCTTTTTCATTGTGGTTTCGGATTAATTAGCGCCGCCGCCCCCCCCCCCAAAAAAAAAAAAAAAAAAAAAAATATATATATATATTATATATAATATATATAATATGTATATATAATAATGATAATGATAATAAGAATGATATGTATTGCGTTACGTGTATTATTTATGATAATACGTCTTTTCTTCTATAATATATTATGT
>NW_020868994.1:54525-69525 GCF_003789085.1 Penaeus vannamei | reverse complement strand
TTAGATTAACAAAGAACTTACGCTTCGGACATTGAACTACGTCCTTAAGGAAATTAAAATAATTCTGCCAGCACTGCATGCATTACATAAATGAACAATCTAGGATTTCAGTCACTTTTCATAATTAACATTTTCAAAAATGACAATGTTTCAATTGGAGAATAAAAAAACAGAAAGAAGCTTACAAGAAAAAAGGGTTTCCTGAATAAACCTTACAGGTGGCGACGCAATGATGCATATCATTAGAACTGACAAGTAAAACGAACGTAAAAGTAAAATCAAATTACTTTTCTTGCAATTTCTTCCAAAATTGGACTCTTTCCTTCGGCCTGGACTCCAGCGACCGCAAATCAAGAATTCAGGTATTTCTTGGCTTGAGAAAGTTTCGGAAGATATTCTGATATTTGATCGAAGTATTTTTTAATGATACACTTTTTCATATCTGATCCTACTTATTTGCCATTCTTATAAGTATACCTAACTTTTTTTTCTTCTATATTACCGTATGACTTCTGATTACACTTGACTGAACCTCATTGTTATAATTGATGTCATAATTTCCTTGCTCTTCTTTTGGTTAATCTCTTCTCACCTCCTCCCTTTCTTCGCAGTCCCATCACCTAACATCAAGAAAGTCTCCTTCTCCATTCGCTAAATAGGAAAAAAGAAAATAAAATCCAGTAGAGCTTCTCCAAATAAACTAATGAGATTTGTTGGCAAATGGCCATGACATATCTCCCTCCATTAGCGCCCATTAAGGCTTCAAGCTCTGATGAAGCTAACACAAGAAATGTAATTAGCGAGAGAGTGAAAGATATCAGATGCTGCTAAGCTTCAGCGATGAGAAAAGAGAGGAGGAGAAGAGGAGAGGTGGAGAACAGGAGGAGGATGGAAGAAGGAAGAGCCAGGAGAGAGCAGGTAAGAGAGGGAAATAGAAATGGATAAGAAGAACAGAGGAAAACGAGGCAAGGGGGAGAGAATACGAAAATAGGAAGATAAACGTGGAGAGGGGAATGGAAAAGAGAGTAGTTTTCAAAAAAAGAAAAGAATAGCAAGGAGTCGACGTCCACAGCATCAATTTATATAAATGCATATGTATATATATATGTGTATATGTACTATATATATATATATATATATATATATATATATATATATATATATATATATATATATATATATATATATATATATATATTATATATATATATATATACGCAAACATACACACACACACACATATATATATATATATATATATATATATATATATATATATATATATATATATATATATATATATATATACATATACATATATACATATGTATACATAGATATATAAATTTATTAATATATATATAATAACACAGACACACACACACACACACACACACACACACACACACACACACACACACACACACACACACACACACACACACACACATACACAACACACACACATATATATATATATTATATATATATATATATATATATAATATATATATATATATATATATATGGTAGAAAAATCCACAATGCACAATTATCATTTCACGTGCGTTCTATTCATAAAGAAATATAAAGGATATAATTAGGAATGAATATGAACGGGAATTACTACAGAATATAGGTAATAAAGGCGGCTGGGGAGACAGGAAAAGGACTCGACGGCCCTTCCGTACAGGATGAATAATGATCGCCGTGTAAGGAAGAAAAATTCAGATCCTTCTTCCTTCCTCGACTCCTCATCTCTTCCTTGAACTCGAATCTCCTCAAAGGCAACTTTAAGAGAAAAAAATAACTCCATTATAATTGCCGGAAGGATGTATAGGGCGGACGCAGAGAATGAGGGCTTTCTGACCGCGGTAGAAAAGGGGCTGAGGGCTGAGGGCGGGATCCCAGAAGCCCTGGTCCGGCTTGGTCTGGTCTGGTCTCGGAGTGTTTTCCTTTTTTTCTTCTTTTTTTTTACCTGCTGTTCCTCCGGCCGAAGGGTGAGCGGAGATCGGTGAAGATTTATGGATGTTCTGATTCAGATAAATCGAAGCCCAACATCTTGCTTTGCTTGACCTCCTCGCAGACCCCCAGGCATCCCCCCCCAGCCCCTCCCCCTTACCAACCGGCCATTCTTAGCCTTAGCAACACACTAGTCTACTCTTTTCTGCTTGTGTGTCGTCTTCATGCATGTTGTTTTGTGTTGACACATGGATACTATATCTATAAATAATATCCCTTTGCAGCAAGGTTAACATGTACAGTAAGATTCTTTTTAAACGCGCTCTCTCTCTCTCTTCTTCTCTCTCTCTCCCTCTCCCTCTCCCTCCCCTCTCCTCTCCCTCTCCCCTCGCTCGCTCGCACTTTCTCTCGTTTTAGTCCCACTTCCTCTACCCCCTCCCCATCCTCTCCCTGTAGCTTACCCTCTCTCTCTTCCCTTTCCCCATCCCTTTCAACCTTTTCACTTTTTCACTCCCGCTTTCTATGCACAGATCTTTCTTTTATTCATTCTTTCCCTACCATGCTTTCTTTGAATCCTTTGACCATCTCTTTCATTCTTCTCTCTCAACTCTCCTCTCTTCTTAGGTCTCCATATGTTCTCCCACCAAACCTTCTTTCTCCACAGTAAACTATCCTTAAAGCATTAAGTTCTACAGGATATAGTTAGTGCCAATTAAAGAGGGTAATACAGCAAAATGTGGTAATGACAATTGAATATAACGATGCGAGAACGAGACACGAGTAAACAGGAGAGAGAGAGAGAGAGAAGAGAGAGAATTTTGTTTTGTTCGGTACCCATGGCAGGAGAAATAGTACAATGAGTTAACAAAGATATTCAAAGCCACAGAATTTCTATTTCCTGTAACTCATGGAGAGCTATCCGTGTTTTGATGAACTGATAAAAGCCACAAAGATAAAGCAAATGACTTAATACAACGCCCAACGCGCAAAAAACGGGGCCATTTTCCACATGTGCGGAAACCATTGCAGCTGGAATCGCTGAGCAATGATAATGATGATCGCCTAAAATGACCAGTGTATGACAAGCAAAGTAGGAATAAGCACCGAGCTGACAGTTCCTCAAATATCTGAAATCAGTACCATAAGGCTTTACGACCGGGTTTCGCAAGACGCATTCACTTGTGATGTGGATCTGTAAACTTTGCAGTGAAGAATATAAATTGACACTCGTCCATTATATCTTCTCCAGTCGCAGTAGATCGACATGTAAATGCACACGAGTAGAAACCATGCTTCTAATATATGAGGAATGAAAAAATATGGGTAGAACACAATGAGACGTCAGCAAAAAACTGAAGCATGAATTAAATTACTTTTGGCCACAGTATTTTACCACAAGATTTACCTTCAATAAATCCGATGTTACATTCACTGACTACATTTCTATTTAATGTATAATTCTAATAGATTTTTTTGCACCCAATTATCGTGTTAATTTTGGATATTCTCTTCCATATCCAATCTCCTATTTCTTTCAGTAACCGCCACGTAAAAAAAAAGAATGAATTTCGTTGTCCAAATATGAAAATCCAGGATAAATCTAATGAAATTTGTTAGAAATTTCCATAGCGACGTCGTCAAACATTAGCGCCTATTAAAGCATCCAGCTCTAATGAAGTCGATCCCAAAAATGTAATTAGGAAGACAAAGTGAAAGATTAACTTCAGAAATGGAGAAAAGGACAAAGAGAGTGAGTGAAAGAGAGGTGGGGAGGGGTATATAGAGCGAAACTGGGAGGGGGTGAGGGGGAAGACGGTAATAACTTCATTTGCTGTATTTCCCTCTTTAATTGGCACTAGCTAGAATCTATAGAACTTAATGTTTTAAGCATAATTTACAAGTGGAGACGCTTCTTGTTATTACGCCAGCAGCCTACTTAAGAGAAAAACTATAAAACAAGGAATGCCAATAAGACTGATAATTAATACGACGAAATATTAAGGCAGCATCATGCTTTACCTGAAGGCAAAGCACGAGTCTGGCCCACCATTAATCTGAGTCAGATCTGCCATAAATCTTACCAGTTTCCATCGGAGATCGACGAGAGTAACAAGAGGTAAAGAAGAGAACTTCCCTAAACCAAATCAGGCTCTAATATTTCTTTCTTAACATATTTTCTATATTTTATGTTCTTATTGTTATTACTGTTAGCAATATTCCAGTTTTTCGCGTATAGTCACGGTTAAAACAACAGGATAATCTAAACTGTGAAATATTCAACAGTTTTAGCATAAAAAAGGTATTGTTCAATTGATCCAATCTTCAGTGCAAAAAAGCCTTTTCCTTTTACATTATCATAGAATATGGACCCATTATAAAGGTTTAGAGAAATGCTTTTATCTAATTTGTTTTGTACTTCCGTGTGAGTGCTTTTCAATATAGAACTACCAAGAACAAAGTCAAACACACACACACACACACACACACACACACACACACACACACACACACACATATAGATAACTGTGTCATTCATGATTATTTTATACATCCGTTTCATCTCCGCCATTTTCCCTTTAGATATACTCCTCTCTCATTCCCTCTCTCGTCACAGCCATAAAAAGTCTCCACCCACAGAAATGAAATCCAGCAAGCCTTCACCACAGGAAGTAATGATATTTGTTAAGACGTGCATTAAGACCAGGTCCTGATGAAGCCGAAGCAAGGAATCTAATACTCGGCTTTCGGATAAAATTTGGCTTCAGCGAAACAAAGAGAGAGAAGGAAGATGACGAAGGGATAAAAGAGAATAAAAGGAAAAGGGGGAACAGAAAGATAAATGAGGGAACGAGAGCGAGTTGATGGGAAGGAGTGAAGAGGAATGGAATGAGGATGGAATGATGGACGAAAGAATGGTGCGAAAAAGGAGAGATGGGCTCAGGATAGGAAGGGTGAAGAAAGAGGAAGGACAGATTGATAGGAAGATAGATGGAGGGAAAGCTAATGTGGAATGAGGGCGGAAAAAAACTAGAAAATGGGAAGATATGATAAAATAGATGGTGAGAAGGGAGAGGGAGAGTTGAGAGACAAGAATGAAAGAGATGGTCAAAGGATTCAAAGAAAGCATGGTAGGGAAAGAATTAATAAAAGAAAGATGTGTGCATAGAAAGCGGGGGTGAAAAAAGTGAAAAAGGTGAAAGTGATGGGGAAAGGGAAGAGAGAGAGGGTAAAACTACTGGGAGAGGGAGTGGGAGGGGGTAGAGGAAGTGGCACCATGCGTGGTGCAAAAAATACTCTCTCTCTCCTGTTTACTTGTTTCTCGCATTATCATATTCATTTGCCATTACCAAGCCATTTGATGTATTACCCTCTTTAATTGGCACTAGCCAATTAAAGAGGGTACTTAATGCTTTAAGCATAATTTACTGTGGAGTCGCTTCTTGTTATTATGCCGGCAGCCTGCTTAAGAGATAAACTATAACAAGGAATGCAAAGAAGACTGATAAATAATATGACGAAATATTAAGTATGGATTAAAGGGGAAAAGTAATAAAAAGACACTGGCTAAATAACAACTTCATGGAAGGAAGGCCACAGACCTCTCCTCCCCGGCCTTTCCCTCCTCCCCAGGGGAAAGCAGGAGGAGTGAGGTTCGTCGGCTGCTGCAGAAGCTGACAGGCTGAGGGACGGAGGGAAGCGAGCGTAACCCAGCCTGGTCTGACCTGGTTTAAGAATGTTTCTTTTTTACCTGCTGTTGCTTCGACCGAAGGGTGAGTGGAGGTTGGTGAAGATTGATGGAGGATCTGATTCAGATAGATGGAAGTGCAGCAACATGCTTTTCCTTACCTCCTCTCCCCTCTCCCCCTTCTTCCTTCATACATCCGAGTCCCTGTATCCTCCATCCACTCCAATCAGGCGACTGCTCCCATTCCTGGCGACACCTGTGTTTGTCACCTTTTCAAGTGTGTTCATGTGGATATTATGTGACTGTGTGTGCGCCTGACTACTCATATTTCTGTCTTCTGTTTATTTGCAACAAGTAGGTACTGTATTGTTGAGTTAATTTCAACCATTTACTAACTTTCTCTCATTCTTTATCTATCTATCTATCTCCTTCTAAATCTAGCTCTCCCTTTCTCCCTCTCTCACATTGCCTGCTAACCTGCCTCCTCCCTTCTCTCTTCTTTTTCTTTCATGCTTCTCACCTATCTATCTGTCTGTCTGACTGTATACCTATCTCGAAGTCTACCTTCTCTTTTCTTTCTTTCTTGCTTTCCAACTTTCTATCTGTCTGATTGTTTGCATGTTTGTATATTTGCCGAATCTATCTCTATCTATTTTTCTACCATCTCCCAATATCATTATCTGTTTTTTGTCTCGCTAATCCTGGTCTAGCCTTCTTTCTATAGTTCTTTAAATCGATATATAAATATATATATATATATATATATATATATATATATATATATATATATATATATAATATGTGTGTGTGTGTGTGTGTGTGTGTGTGTGTGTGTGTGTGTATATATATATATATATATATATATATATATATATATAATATATATATATATATATATATATATATATATATATATATATATATATATATATATATAATATATATACTTATATATATATATATCCAATATATTATCATATATATATATATATGAATGTATACATATATTATATTTGTGTATGTGTAAATATTGTAAAGGGGTCTTTGATTGGTGATGGTTGTGGTGATGGTTCACTTTTAGTGAAAATTCCAGCTGCCGGATGATTATTAGCTTGTTTCTTTTGTGCGTATGTGTGTTCGTTTCGTGCGTGTGAAAGGTCCTTAGTCCCCTCCCCCAAAGCAATATCGGAGACGCCCTCAGCGTGGGCGGTCACTGAACTCCGATCTTCCTGTCTGATCACCTGTGAGGAAACCTTGTATGATCTACATTTCTAGATGGTTCAAATATAGACTTGTGCTGATACTTAAACCTTTTCATATCTTGTAGTATAGACGTGCTGAAACTTTTACTTTTTCATATATTGTGATACCTTTGACAAATCACAAAGCATCCTGGTTCCCACTGTAATGGGCACTTGTTTCCAGCTTCCTTATATAGATAGCAAATGCATCAGCGAGATCCCGATCGATTCCAAGCTCAAGCTCAAGCTGTAAGCTCCTTTGAAGAGCTTACGTTGACGCCACCTACTTCAGTGCCACAACTCTCGCGCCAGGGACACGTATATATAGTTGTTACTTTATTTACTTGTCACTTATGCTTTGCCTATCCTCCCAAACCCACAGTCATCTCCCCAGTCCCCTCCCCATACCAGAAGGCTATTCTTAGCCTTAGTAACACACTAGTCTATCTTTTTTTTCTTCTTGTTTGTCGTCTTCATGTATGTGTCCTTGTATTAACACATGGATACTCATATATATAAATAATTTCCCCTTGCAACAAGGCGAACATTAATTGTATAGTTGTATTACTCTAATCGCTCTCTCTCTCTCGTTCGCACTTTCCCTCGTTTTAGTCGCACTTCCTCTACCCTCCTGCCTTTCCCTGTAGGTTACCTTCTCTATCCTTCTCCCTTTTTCATCTCTCTCACTCCCCTTTCTATGCTCAGATTCTTCTGCTATTCATTCTTTTCATACCATGCTCTCTCTCAATCCTATCACCATATTTTTCATTCTTCTCTTTCTCTACTCTCCCTCTCTTCTTAGGTCTCCCCTATGTCCTTCTTCCACCAAACCTTCTTTCTCTCCCATCTCGTTTTTCCTACTTCTCTTTTTTCCCTATCATCATTACACTTTAGCCCTCCCTCCATCTATCTACCTTCCCTCATTCTTCCTCTCACTTGCCCTATCCTGAGCCTACCTCTCCTTTTTCGCACCATTCTTTCGTCCATCATTCCATCTTCATTCCATTCCTCTTCACTCCTCCCCTTCAACTCGCTCTCGTTCCCTCATTTATCTTTCTGTTCCCCCTTTTCATTTTATTCTCTTTTATCCCTTCTTCGTCTTCCTTCTCTCTCTTTGTTTCGCTGAAGCCAAGTTTTATCCGAAAGCCGAGTATTAGATCCCTTGTTTCGGCTTCATCAGGACCTGAAGTCTTAATGCACGTCTTAACAAATATCATTACTTCCTGTGGTGATGGCTTGCTGGATTTCATTTCTGTGGATGGAGGCTTTTTTATGGCTGTGACGAGAGAGGGAATGAGAGAGGAGTATATCCAAAAGGGAAAATGGCGAGAAGATGAAACGGACGTAATAAAATAATCATGACACAGTTATCTATATGATTTTACGTGTGTGTGTGTGTGTGTGTGTGTGTGTGTGTGTGTGTGTGTGTGTGTGTGTGTGTGTGTTTGACTTTGTTCTTCGTAGTTCTATATTTAAAAGCACTCTTATGATAAATTCTGATTTGAAAGAACACTTATCTGTTTAGCATATCTAATTACAAACACGGAAGTACAAAATTTAGATAAAAGCATTTCTCTAAACAATTGAACAATACCTTTTTATGCTAAAACTGTTGAATATTTCACAGTTTAGATTATCCTGTTATTTTACACGCGACTATACGAAAAAATGGAATATTGCTAACAGTAATAAAAAATAAGAACATAAAATATAGAATATATGTCAAGAAAGAAATATTAGAGCCTGATTTGGTTTAAGGAAGTTCTCTTCTTTACCTCTTGTCACTCTCGTCGATCTCCGATGGAAACTGGTAAAGATTTATGGCAGATCTGACTCAGATTAATGGTGGGCCAGACTCGTGCTTTGCCTTCAGGTAAAGCATGATGCCTTAAAACGAAGCATCATATCCGGGAGAGTGAAGGGAAGGGAAGTTATTACCGTCTTGCCCCTCACCCCCTCCCAGTTTCGCTCCATATACCCCCTCCCCACCTCTCTTTCACTCACTCTCTTTGTCCTTTTCTCCATTTCTGAAGTTAAGAGCTGGAAGCCTTAATGGGCGCTAATAGTTTAAATTGCCATGGGAATTTCTTAACAAATTTCCTTAGCTGATCTGAAGATTTATCCTGGATTTTCATATTTTGATGAAATTCATTCTTTTCTTTTTCTACATGAAGGTTATTGAAATGAATAGGTGATGGGAAAGGGAAGATGATATCCAAAAGTAACACGAGAAATTGGTGCAATAAATCCAATAGAAATATGCATTAAATGGAAATATATTCAATGAATGTTAGGTCGGATTTATTGAAGGTAAATCTTGTGGTAAAATACTGTGGCCAAAAGTACCTTAATTCATGCTTCAGTTTTTGCTGATGTCTAAATGTGTTCTACTCTTATTTTTTCATTCCTTTTATTTTAGAAGCATGGTTTCTACTCGTGTGCATTTACATGTCGATCTACTGCGACTGGAGAAGATATAATGGACGAGTGTCAATTTATATTCTTCACTGCAAAGTTTACAGATCCACATCACAAGTGAATGCGTCTTGCGAAACCCGGTCGTAAAGCCTTATGGTACTGATTTCAGATATTTGAGGAACTGTCAGCTCGGTGCTTATTCCTACTTTGCTTGTCATATACTGGTCATTTTAGGCGATCATCATTATCAAGCTCAGCGATTCCAGCATGCAATGGTTTCCGCACGATATGTGGAAAATGGCCCCGTTTTTTGCGCGTTGGGCGTTGTATTCTTAAGTCATTTATAATATCTCTGTAGCTTTTAAATCAGTTCTTCAAAACACTGATAGCTCTCCATGAGTTACAGGAAATAGAGATTTTGTGGCTTTGAATATCTTTGTTAACTCATTGTAATTTTTCTTGTACCATGCATGGTACCGAAAAACAAAACAAAATTCTCTCTCTCTCTCTCCTGTTTATTCGTGTCTCGTTCTCGTATCGTTATATGCAATTGCCATTACCAAGCCATTTGTTGCATTACCCTCTTTAATTGGCACTAACTGTATCTTTTAGAACTATGCTTTAAACATAATTTATTGTGGAGTCTCTTCTTGTTATTACGCCAGCAGCCTGCTTAAGAGATAAACTATAACAAGGAATGCAAATAAGACTGATAAGTAATACGACGAAATATTAAGTATGGATAAAAGGGGAAGAGTAATAAAAGACTCGACCACCTGGTTGCACTGGCTAAATAAAAACATGGAAGGAAGGCCACAGACCTCTCCTCCCCGGCCTTTCCCTCCTCCCCAGGGTGGACGGGGGAAGCCAGGAGGGGTGAGGTTCGTCGGCTGCTTCAGAAGCTGACAGGCTGAGGGACGGAGGGAAGCGAGCGTAACCCAGCCTGGTCTGACCTGGTTTAAGAATGTTTTTTTTACCTGCCGTTGCTTCGACCGAAGGGTGAGAGGAAGTTGGTGAAGATTGATGGAGGATCTGATTCAGATAGATGGAAGTGCAGCAACATGCTTATCCTTACCTCTCTCCCCCTCTCCCCTTCTTCCTTCATACATCCGAGTCCCTGTATCCTCCATCCACTCCAATCAGGCGACTGCTCCCATTCCTGGCGACACCTGTGTTTGTCACCTTTTCAAGTGTGTTCATGCGGATATTATGTGACTGTGTGTGCGCCTGAATACTCACATTTCTGTCTACTGTTTATTTGCAACAAGAAGGTACTGTATTGTTGAGTTAATTTCAACCATTCTCCAACTCTTTCTCTCTCATTCTTTATCTATTTATCTATCTATCTCTTCTAAATCTATTTGTCCCTCTCTCCCTCCCTCGTCCATAACCTGCTAGCCTACCTCATCCCCTCTCTCTTCTTTTTCTTTCTTGCTTTTCAACTTTCTATCCGTCTGACTGTTTGCATGTTTGTAAATTTACCGAATCTATCTATATCTATTTGTCTACTATCTCCCAATATCATGATCTGTTTTTTGTCTCGTTAATCCTGGCCTTGCCTTCGTTCTATAGTTCTTTAATTCGATATATATATATATATATATATATATATATATATATATATATATATATATATATATATATATATATATATATATATATATATATATATTATATATGTGTGTGTGTGTGTGTGTGTGTGTGTGTGTGTGTGTGTGTGTGTGTGTGTGTGTGTATATAATATATATATTATATATATATATATATATATATATATATATATATATATATATATATATATATATATATATATATATATATATATATATATATATATATATAATGTACATGTGTGTATACATATCAAGCTATATTTATATATATACATATATATACATATATATGAATGTATACATATATATGTTTGTGTATTTGTGTAAATATTGTAAAAGGGTCTCTGATTGATGGTTGTGGTGATGGTTTCACTTAAGTGAAACTTCCAGCTGCCGGATAATTATTAGCTTGTTTCTTTTGTGCGTGTGTGTTCGTTCGTGCGTGTGAAAGGTCCTTAGTCCCCGCCCCCAAAGCAATATCGGAGACGCCCTCAGCGTGGGCGGTCACTGAGCTCCGATCTTCCCGACTGATCACCTGTGAGGAAACCTTGTATGATCTCCATTTCTTGATGGTTCAAATATAGACTTGTGCTGATACTTAAACCTTTTCATTTCGTGTAGTATAGACTTGTTCTGAAACTTTTACTTTTTCATATATTGTGATACCTTTGACAAATCACAAAGCATCCTGGTTCCCACTGTAATGGGCACTTGTTTCCAGCCTCCTTATATAGATAGCAAATGCATCAGCGAGATCCCGATCGATTCCAAGCTCAAGCTCAAGCTCTAAGCTCCTTTGAAGAGCTTACGTTGACGCCACCTACTTCAGTGCCACAACTCTCGGCGCCAGGGACACGCATTTATAGTTGTTATTTTTGTTTACTTGTCACTTTATGCTTTGCCTATCCTCCCAAACCCACAGTCATCTCTCCCAGTCCCCTCCCCATACCAGACGGCTATTCTTAGCCCTAGTAACACACTAGTCTTTTTTTTTCTTGTTTGTCGTTTTCATGTATGTGTCCTTGCATTGACACATGGATACTCATATATAAATCATTTCCCCTTGCAACAAGGCGAACATGAATAGTATAGTTGTATCACTCTCAACCGCTCTCTCTCTTTCCCTCTCTCTCTCTCGTTCGCACTTTCCCTCGTTTTAGTCCCACTTCCTCTACCCTCTTCCCTTTCCATGTAGGTTTCCCTCTCTATCCTTCTCCCTTTTTCACCTCTCTCACTCCCATTTGTATACTCAGATCCTTCTGTTATTCATTCTTTTCTCACCATGCTCTCTCTCAATCCTTTCACCATATCTTTCATTCTTCTCTTTCTCTACTTTCCTCTCATCTTAGGTCTCCCCTATGTCATTCCTCCACCAAACCTTCTTTCTCTCCCTTCTCACCATCTAGTTATTATATTTCCGGTTTTTCCTACTTCTCTTTTTTTCCTGTCATCATTCCACTTTAGCCCTTCCTCCATCTATCTATCTTCCCTCATTCTTTCTCTCACCCGTCCTATCCTCAGCCTACCTCTCCTTTTTCTCACCATTCTTTCGTCCATCATTCCATCCTCATTCCATTCCTCTTCACTCCTCCCCTTCAACTCGCTCTCGTTCCCTCATTTATCTTTTCCCCCTTTTCATTTTATTCTCTTTTATCCCTTCTTCGTCTTCCTTCTCTCTCTTTGTTTCGCTGAAGCCAAGTTTTATCCGAAAGCCGAGTATTAGATTCCTTGCTTCGGCTTCATCAGGACCTGGTCTTAATGCACGTCTTAACAAATATTACTTCCTGTGGTGATGGCTTGCTGGATTTCATTTCTGTGGATGGAGCTTTTTATGGCTGTGACGAGAGAGGGAATGAGAGAGGAGTATATCCAAAGGGAAAATGGCGGAGGAGATGAAACGGACGTATAAAATAATCATGACACAGTTATCTATATGATTTATACGTGTGTGTGTGGTGTGTGTGTGTGTGTGTGTGTGTGTGTGTGTGTGTGTGTGTGTGTGTGTGTGTGTGTGTTTGACTTTGTTCTTAGTAATTCTATATTTAAAATTTTCTTATGATAAATTCTGATTTGAAAGAACACTTATCTGTTTAGCATATCTAATTACGCACACGGAAGTACAAAACAAATTAGATAAAAGCATTTCTCTAAACAACTGAACAATACCTTTTTTATGCTAAAACTGTTGAATATTTCACAGTTTAGATAATCCTGTTGTTTTACACGCGACTATACGCGAAAAAATGAAATACTGCTAACAGTAATAAAAAAAAAGAACATAAAATATAGAATATATGTCAAGAAAGAAATATTAGAGCCTGATTTGGTTTAAGGAAGTTCTCTTCTTTACCTCTTGTTACTCTCGTCGATCTCCGATGGAAACTGGTAAAGATTTATGGCAGATCTGACTCAGATTAATGGTGGGCCAGACTCGTGCTTTGCCTTCAGGTAAAGCATGATGCCTTAAAACGAAACATCATATCCGGGAGAGTTAAGGGAAAGGGAAGTTATTACCGCCTTCCCCTCACCCCCTCCCACTTTCGCTCCATACACCCCCTCCCCACCTCTCTTTCACTCTCTTTGTCCTTTTCTCCATTTCTGAAGTTAATCTTTGACTTTGTCTTGCTAATTACATTTCTGGGATCGACTTCATCAGAGCTGGATGCCTTAATGGGCGCTAATAGTTGGAGAAGTTGCCATGGGGATTTCTTGACAAATTTCCTTAGCTGATCTGAAGATTTATCCTGGATTTTCATATTTTGACAACGAAATTCATTTTTCTTTTTTTATGTGGAGGTTATTGAAAGGAATGGGAAAAAGAAGAGAATATCCAAAAGTAACACGAGAAATTGGTGCAATAAATCCAATAGAAATATGCATTAAATGGAAACATACTCAATGAATGTAAGATCGGATTTATTGAAGGTAAATCTTTTGGTAAAATAAGGTGGTCAAAAGTACCTTAATTCATGCTTCAGTTTTTGCTGATGTCTAAATGTGTCCTACTCTTATTTTTTCATTCCTTTTATTTTAGAAGCATGGTTTCTACTCGTGTGCATTTACATGTCGATCTACTGCGACTGGAGAAGATATAATGGACGAGTATCAATTTATATTCTTCACTGCAAAGTTTACACATCCACATCACAAGTGAATGCGTCTTGCGAAACCGGTCGTAAAGCCTTATGGTACTGATTTCAGATATTTGAGGAACTGTCAGCTCGGTGCTTATTCCTACTTTGTCATATACTGGTCATTTTAGGCGATCATCATTATCAAGCTCAGCGATTCCAGCATGCAATGGTATCTGCACGATAGGTGGAAAATGGCCCCGTTTTTTGCGCGTTGGGCGTTGTATTCTTAAGTCATTTTAAAATATCTCTGTAGCTTTTAAATCAGTTCTTCAAAACACTGATAACTCTCCATGAGTTACAGGAAATAGAGATTTTGGCTTTGAATATCTTTGTTAACTCATTGTAATTTTTCTTGTACCATGCATGGTACCGAACAGAAAACAATTTTTTTCTCTCTCTCCTGTTTATTCGTGTCTCGTTCTCGTATCGTTATATGCAATTGCCATTACCAAGCCATTTGTTGTATTACCCTCTTTAATTGGCACTAACTATAACTGTTAGAACTATGCTTTAAACATAATTTATTGTGGAGTCTCTTCTTGTTATTACGCCAGCAGCCTGCTTAAGAGATAAACTATAACAAGGAATGCAAATAAGACTGATAAGTAATACGACGAAATATTAAGTATGGATAAAAGGGGAAAAGTAATAAAAGACTCGACGATCTGGTCGCACTGGCTAAATAACTTCATGGAAGGAAGGCCATAGACCTCTCTTCCCCGGCCTTTCCCTCCTCCCCAGGGTGGGCGGGGAAGCCAGGAGGGAGTGAAGTTCGTCGGCTGCTGCAGAAGCTGACAGGCTGAGGAAGGAGGGAAGCGAGCGTAACCCAGCCTGGTCTGACCTGGTTTAAGAATGTTTCTTTTTTACCTGCTGTTGCTTCGACCGAAGGGTGAGTGGAGGTTGGTGAAGATTTATGGAGGATCTGATTCAGATAGATGGAAGTGCAG
>NW_020868994.1:49525-52025 GCF_003789085.1 Penaeus vannamei | reverse complement strand
AACCTTCTTTCTCTCCCTTCTCACCATCTACGTTATTATATTTCCGTTTTTCCTACTTCTCTTTTTTTTCCTGTCATCATTCCACTTTAGCCCTTCCTCCATCTATCTATCTCCCTCATTCTTTCTTTCACCGTCCTATCCTGAGCCTACTCTCTTTTTTCTCACCATTCTTTCGTCCATCATTCCATCCTCATTCCATTCCTCTTCACTCCTCCCTTCAACTCGCTCTCGTTCCCTCATTTATCTTTCTGTCCCCCTTTTCATTTTATTCTCTTGTATCCCTTCTTCGTCTTCCTCTCTCTCTTTGTTTCGCTGAAGCCAAGTTTTATCCGAAAGCCGAGTATTAGATTCCTTGCTTCGGCTTCATCAGGACCTGAAGTCTTAATGCACGTCTTAACAAATATCATTACTTCCTGTGGTGATGGCTTGCTGGATTTCATTTCTGTGGGTGGAGGCTTTTTTATGGCTGTGACGAGAGAGGGAATGAGAGAGGAGTATATCCAAAGGGAAAATGGCGGAGGAGATGAAACGGACGTATAAAATAATCATGACACAGTTATCTATATGATTTATACGTGTGTGTGTGTGTGTGTGTGTGTGTGTGTGTGTGTGTGTGTGTGTGTGTGTGTGTGTGTGTGTGTGTGTGTGTGTGTTTGACTTTGTTCTTAGTAATTCTATATTTAAAATTTTCTTATGATAAATTCTGATTTGAAAGAACACTTATCTGTTTAGCATATCTAATTACGCACACGGAAGTACAAAACAAATTAGATAAAGCATTTCTCTAAACAATTGAACAATACCTTTTTTTATGCTAAAACTGTTGAATATTTCACAGTTTAGATAATCCTGTTGTTTTACACGCGACTATACGCGAAAAAATGAATATGCTAACAGTAATAAAAAAAGAACATAAAATATAGAATATATGTCAAGAAAGAAATATTAGAGCCTGATTTGGTTTAAGGAAGTTCTCTTCTTTACCTCTTGTTACTCTCGTCGATCTCCGATGGAAACTGGTAAAGATTTATGGCAGATCTGACTCAGATTAATGGTGGGCCAGACTCGTGCTTTGCCTTCAGGTAAAGCATGATGCCTTAAAACGAAGCATCATATCCGGGAGAGTGAAGGGAAGGGAAGTTATTACCGTCTTCCCCCTCACCCCCTCCCACTTTCGCTCCATACCCCCTCCCACCTCTCTTTCACTCTCTTTGTCCTTTTCTCCATTTCTGAAGTTAATCTTTGACTTTGTCTTGCTAATTACATTTCTGGGATCGACTTCATCAGAGCTGGATGCCTTAATGGGCGCTAATAGTTGGAGAAGTTGCCATGGGGATTTCTTGACAAATTTCCTTAGCTGATCTGAAGATTTATCCTGGATTTTCATATTTTGACAACGAAATTCATTCTTTTCTTTTTTTTATGTGGAGGTTATTGAAAGGAATGGGAAAAAGAAGAGAATATCCAAAAGTAACACGAGAAATTGGTGCAATAAATCCAATAGAAATATGCATTAAATGGAAACATACTCAATGAATGTAAGATCGGATTTATTGAAGGTAAATCTTTTGGTAAAATACTATGGTCAAAAGTACCTTAATTCATGCTTCAGTTTTTGCTGATGTCTAAATGTGTTCTACTCTTATTTTTTCATTCCTTTTATTTTAGAAGCATGGTTTCTACTCGTGTGCATTTACATGTCGATCTACTGCGACTGGAGAAGATATAATGGACGAGTATCAATTTATATTCTTCACTGCAAAGTTTACACATCCACATCACAAGTGAATGCGTCTTGCGAAACCCGGTCGTAAAGCCTTATGGTACTGATTTCAGATATTTGAGGAACTGTCAGCTCGGTGCTTATTCCTACTTTGTCATATACTGGTCATTTTAGGCGATCATCATTATCAAGCTCAGCGATTCCAGCATGCAATGGTTTCCGCACGATATGTGGAAAATGGCCCCGTTTTTTGCGCGTTGGGTTGTATTCTTAAGTCATTTATATCTCTGTAGCTTTTAAATCAGTTCTTCAAAACACTGATAGCTCTCCATGAGTTACAGGAAATAGAGATTTTGTGGCTTTGAATATCTTTGTTAATTCATTGTAATTTTTCCTGCACCATGCATGATACCGAACAAAAAACAAAAATTTTCTCTCTCTCCTGTTTATTCGTGTCTCGTTCTCGTATCTTTATATACAATTGCCATTACCAAGCCATTTGTTGTATTACCCTCTTTAATTGGCACTAACTATAACTGTTAGAACTATGCTTTAAACATAATTTATTGTGGAGTCTCTTCTTGTTATTACGCCAGCAGCCTGCTTAAGAGATAAACTATAACAAGGAATGCAAATAAGACTGATAAGTAATACGACGAAATATTAAGTATGGATAAAAGGGGAAAAGTAATAAAAGACTCGACGACTGGTCGCACTGGCTAAATAACAACTTCATGGAAGGAAGGCCACAGACCTCTCTTCCCCCTTTCCCTCCTC
>NW_020868993.1:350914-365914 GCF_003789085.1 Penaeus vannamei | reverse complement strand
ACGAGGAGAGAGAGGGAAGAGAAGACAGCAATGGACGAGAGCAGTAAGACGAGAGAAGAGGAGAGAGAGAGAGAGAGGAGAGAGAGAGGAAGAAGACTAGAGAGATAGATAGAGAGATAGACGAGATGAGAAGAGAGAGAGATGAAGCAGAAGAAGGAGAGAGAGAGAGAGAGAGAGAAAGAGAAAGAGAGAGAGAGAGAGAAGAGAAGAGAGAGAGAGAGAGAGAGAAAGAGAAAGGAGAGAGAGAGAGAGATGAAGAGAGAGAGAGAGAGAGAGAGAGAGAGGGAGAGAAATCCGGATCTAGAAGAAGGAAAAAAAGAAAAAAAGTGGGTTAAGAGCGTTCTTGCACGGACATGTTGCGAGCCAGTGACTCATCTACTATGGCGGAACTGTTGTATGTTATCTGCGGCTCACAGCGACCCTTTGTTTTCGATCAGCGGCTCAGCAGAGGTCGAAGGCGAGAGCAGGCGAGTGGGAATCTTAAGACGCGTCAAGAAGCGAGCGTCGGAAAGCGCCAGTCATTCTCTCTGATGAAAGTGCTTTTATCTCTCTGCACAGATGATGAATTCAAGGGTCTTTTAACCGCTGATGTTACGTTTCAGATTTCTTGAATTTCCTCTCACACTGTCTCTTCCTCGCCGCAGAGGCAAGATGGCGCGAGAGCCGCTGGATTTCCTGCTCCTGGCGCCCGCCGCCACGCCCGCCGCCACGCCCGGGGCCAACGCCAGCGCCGCCCACGTGCCCGAAGCCTGGATCCGCGCCGCGCAGTGCTGGGCGGCGGTCGTGTCGTGCGCGGGCGTGCTGGGCAACCTGCTCACCATCTTCACCATCGTCCACCAGCTGTACCTCGGGCACCTGTGGCGGCAGCGACACCGCAGCCTCTACCACAACGGCGCGGGCCGCCTGCGGGGGACTCTGGTGCGGCCGGTGCTGCCCCTGGAGGGCGACACGCTCATCCTCCTGCACCTGAGCCTCTGCGACTTCCTCTACTGCGTCGTCAACCTGCCCCTCACGGCCATCACCTACAACTACGCCTTCACCGAGGAGACGCCGAGCCAGTCGTTCTGCACGGGGGCGGCGCTGTTCCGCTACGGCAGCGCATTCGCCGAGTGGATGACCCTGGGGCTGCTGGCCACGGAGCGCTGCGTGGACCTGGGTCGGGCGAGGGCGGCGCGCTTCTTCCGGCCGCGCTTCACCGTCGTGTGCCTGGTGGCCATCTGGGCGGGGAGCATCACGCTGCAGCTGCTCATCGTCAACGGGGTGCGGCTGCGGGCGGCTGCGGGCGGCCTCGTCCTCCGCTGGGCCTAGCTTGTGCTTTTTCTTCTGTCTGTTGCGCTATTCTTGGTTTTGTTTCGTGAGTGTTCTGTTGTTTTCTTTGTTATTCTCGGTCTGTCTGCTGTACTCTTTTCGTCTCATGTTTTCTTCTATAATTTTCTATGTTATTCTTTGCTTGTCATGTTTTGTTCTATAGTTCTGTTATTTTCTTTCTTCTTCTGTCTGTTGCGCTCTTGGTTTGTTTCGTGAGTGTTCTGTTGTTTCCTTGTTATTCTTTCTGTCTGCTCTACTCTTTTCGTCTCATGTTTTCTTCTATAATTTTCTATGTTATTCTTTGCTTGTCATGTTTTGTTCTATAGTTTCTTATGTTATTTTTCTTCTTCTTCTGTCTTTTGCGCTATTCTTGGTTTTGTTTCGTGAGTGTTCTGTTGTTTTCCTTGTTATTCTTGGTCTGTCTGCTGTACTCTTTTGTCTCATGTTTTCTTCTAGTTATTCTTTGCTTATCATGTTTTCTTCTATAGTTTCTTATGTTATTTTTCTTTTCTGTCTGTTGCGCATTCTTGGTTTTGTTTCGTGAGTGTTCTGTGTTTTCCTTGTATTCTTGGTCTGTCTGTTGTACGATTCTTTTCGTCTCATGTTTTCTTCTATAATTTTCTATGTAATTCTTGCTTGTCTGATGTTTTGTTCTATAGTTTTCTATTGTATATTTTTCTTCTTCTTCTGTCTGTTGCGCTATTTTGGTTTGTTTCGTGAGTGTTCTGTTGTTTTCCTTGTTATTCTTGGTCTGTCTGCTGTACTATTCTTTTCGTCTCATGTTTTGTTCTTTAGTTAGCTATGTTATTCTTTGCTTGTCTCATGTTTTGTTCTATGGTTTTCTATGTTATTTTTCTTCTTCTTCTGTCTGTTGGGTTATTCTTTGTTTTGCTTCGTGATTGTTCTATTGTTTTCTATGTTATTCTTGGTCTGTCTGTTGTGTTATTCTTTTTGTCTCCTGTTTTATTTTATAATGTCTATCATTCTTTAATTATCTATTGTTTCATTCTTTAATTATCTATTGTATCATTCTTTCTATCTATAGTATGCTCGTAATCACTAGGTGAATTATTTTCTTTCCTTTCCTTATTCTATTTGTACAAATTATCAGGTTATTTTACCACTTTTTATTTTTTTTATAAATTGTTTATTTCTCTACCTTATCAATCTATATAATCCTGTGTTTGTTTATTTGATTACATGTTTATCTATCTATTCATTTTATTCGCTTCTCTATTCTTGCACATGTTTGTTTAATCATTCTTTTTTAACTTATTTATCTCTTGATAAATTGAAACTGAACTCTATCATGAAACTATGATTGATGAAATAATTGCTAGAATGTGCAATATGTTGTGTGGTAAGATTTGTTGTGGAATTCATGTTGGTAAATTCCTTTGTGAAAAGGGATTGTGAGCTCCTATATGTATATATATGCGTATATGTCGATATACATACATGCATACATACGTGCACACACACACGCACACACACACACACAACACACACACACACACACACACACACACACACACACACACACACACACACACACACACACACACACACACACACACACACACACACACACACACACACACACACACACACACACGCACACACACACACACACACACACACACACACACACACACACACACACACACACACACACACACACACACACACACACACACACACATCCAATGCTCTTACAGTGACTTTTTTTTCCTAACAGAGGAATTTCAACTATGATGAAGCGACGTTCAAGTGCGACATCATGAACGAGACAGCACGGATGGCCTTCTATGCTGTGGAGTCGTGGGTGCCATGCGGCCTCATGCTGACCGGCTGTTTCAGCATCATCTGCCAGCTGTGGAAACACATGAAGAAGCTGAAAAGCGCAGGCATGTAGGTATCTTAAGTCTGTGTATGTTGTAGGAAATGGAAGTTTTGATACAGTAAATTATTGTTATTATGGCAGTTATTATCATTGTTGTTATTTTCATCATTATCATCCATACTAGCATTACAACTATTATTATTCATATTGTTATTATCATTACCTTCATTACTATTATCATCATTATTATTATCGTTTTTATCATTACTATTATTATTATCAGTATGATTTTCATCATCATTATTATGATTTTCATCATCATTATTATCATTATCATAATACTAATAACAATACTGCTACTACTAGCGCTGTTGCTACAACTAGTAATGCTACTATTAACGAGAATGGTAACGATGATGGTAACTATGTTGATAATCATAGTAATAGTAAAAGTGATAATGGTAATGAATAATAATAATGATATGATGACAATAATAAAAACAACAATAATGATCATAATAATAATAAAGTAATTATCATCATTAATTTATTTCAATATTTCCTTTATCTCGTACTGTAATCTCTATTTGGACATCACATTTTTTTTTATTTCCTCTTCTCTCTGTTTCTCTCTTTATTAATATATTCATCGTTTTTTTCATAATTATCACTTGTCTTATTCTTTATATATTTATTGTATTTCCGCGTTCACTAGCACCCCGTCCTCTCTGTGTCTCCCGCAGGGCCAAGGAAATCACGGAGAAGCGGTGCAGAGACATGTTCAAGTCGACAGTCCTCGTTCTCTGCCTGTTGCTCCTCTTCCTCGTGTGTGTGATTCCCATTTGCGTGTACAATATTAAGGTCATTATGGAGGAAGATCTGGACGGTTACGATGTCCCCCTCGGCATCTTCATCTTCATGATTTACTGGATCCAATACGGGGTGAATTATCTAGTCTATGCGGCCATCAACGCGAACTACAGGAGGGCTTATAGGCAGTTCGTCCTCGCGGTTCGGAATGCGCTCTTCGGGGCCCGGAGGAGGGAGGTGAACGAAGCCAAGGTGTTCCTCACGTCCTCGCATCCCCACCTGATGGCCGGCGTCTCCCACGTGCCCCCGACGCTCTCGCATCTCCACACCGTCACGGCCATCCCTCTCCACGCCTACCGCCTCCCCCACGACCGCGTCCTGAGGTCCCACAGCCTCCACCCCGACGTCCACAAGCCCTGTCGCTGGGACCCTCGCGAGCGCCGGGTGAGGACCCTCTCCGCCGGCAGCATCCATTCCTGGAACAGCCTCAGCCACTGGAGCGGGTCCTTGTCCTCCAGATGCTCGGTGGTTACCATGGAGACGAATCTTGGCACCTACTGAGGAGGCGCGGGTGGGGTGGGGTGGGGGTGGGGGGGGCTTAGGGGCGGGTGGGCGGCGGCGGGCAGTTCTAGGGAAACACAAGAGTGTGTGCATGGAAATAAGCACACACGCACATGTACCTATACGATACATACAAAAGGATACATACACAAGCAAACACGCACATGTATACACACAAAATATATGTGTATGTATATATATATATATATATATATATATATATATATATATATATATATATATATATATATATATATACATATATACATATATATATATATATATATATATATATATATATATATATATATATATATATATATATATATATATATATATATATATATATATATATATATATATATCACATACATGCATAAATATATACATATATGTACACCGTTTTATACCCATACACACACATACACATATCTATACACAGACATACATATATACAGATAAATATACTTAGACATGCACATGAATATACATGTGTGTGTTTATATGTCTGTAAGTTTATCGCCTCAGTTGAAACTCACATGTTTAACGATATGATATATACTGTGTGCGGAGAATTAATACTGAAAAGGATTGGCTCCTGCCCAAACAGAAAGTTCTCAGGTCGTCCATTGAGTGCCATTCTACAACTACTGCCCACACCGACATCTTGAACCTCATCTCACGAGTGACAACGTCTTAATACTTAATCTTATATATGAGTGTTATATACTATATATATACATTAGGTAAACTCACACTGAATATATATACTCAGATCATTACCTATCATCTCGATATCACAATAGGTCAATATGTAGAAACTATACCGATTGATCTACGGGATGATTACCTCGCTTAACACAATCCAATTTATTCCAACTAATAGAAGAAAACATCTCAATAACATACTATATATATATTATACTATAAATAAAACATAATACCTCTTTTTTCTTAAATATATCCTCAGCGGCGTGGATTTGAGCCTCTCTCCTAATACTCGCTATTCCCACTGAATCTCACATAAGGCGAGCGGTGGAGTCAATTCGTACAAGTAAACCCTATCATATCACTGAACCTACAGCTATAGATATTACATATTGCAGTAATATATACTACGCGTGAGTTCCTATACGATGTAGTGATATATATCCCGCTTTATAGGTAGTATACGTCGCAGCTCCAAGTGACTACCGTTGAGTCGTATCATATATCATACCCTATATATATACGTTAGCATGGGTACGGCATCCTCCGCTCCATACCCTCATACGGCCCATACTAATCAGTATACCTTACACCCGTGACCTCACGTAGTACTATCTGAACCCTAGTAAGCCACGTGTAGCGTATATTATTATACTATACTAGTTGGGCTATGGATTAGTGCCTAACTTGGGCGGCTCGATCTCTCGTAATATATATGCATGTATGCATGTACGTATGTATGGTAAAACGGGCTCGTAGTTCATCAGAGCGGGCTAGTGTGCGTGTGATCGTGGGTGTCTTGGTCCTCATTTCTCATTTCATTTTTCATTTTGAATGCTCACCCGCGAGTCATAATTCATTATGCCGTCCACGCAGTATACAACCAGGCTTGAGCAAAGGTATTCCCACTGTATGTAGCCCCGAGTGAGGAAAGACAAGGGAATGAATATCTGTGAGTGCAGATAATTGTGCATGATCTTAAACAGAAAGTTGTGAATGATAAAAAAAGTATCATGGGCATTACGAGTGACAGAGTGGCGGTGGTCTTTGAATTCTTGATGATCGAGTCTATAACTTATACCTTTATTCAATGTCATCTATCATTTAACATTCTATCATTTTATTGTCTCAGGGTGCTCTCTTTGTAAAAACACGTGAGATTAAATAATAAGGAATGGTAGTGGAGACTATTAGCTCTGTGCTTGGAAAGATATTATGATATATGATAATTATTGATGTAATTTATACTTCTGGATCCAGGAAATAGGAGCAGAAACAGTACAACTATCATAACTATTAAATTAACACTCATAACTACAATCGTTGGGTATCTCGGCATTTCATATTTCTACATACCCCCATACTACATGCCCTCAAAAATACTTTATTCCAAGCCGCTAGAATGAAATTACGCGATTAAATACATGCCACAAACAATCTTCCTCATTCTTTTTGTGCGTCTCTCCGAATCGAGAGCGAAACCTCACTGAAATAACAAAACAAATGCACACTCCCCTGGGAGGTACAAATTTACTCGAATAAACCTAATCGTGATCCATTCTTGAAATCCCCTGAAAACGAAATATCATCACTAGCAATAAAGTAAGATATATACAGTGCCTGAGGTAGACGTCAATATGCACAAAAAAAGAGTAAACACAAAATGAAGTGAAATCAATGTCGCCAACGGCTGCCCATATACCGGTGCTGCAGGCTCTTCTGCAACCTATGTACAAGAAACACCACATACCACCACTTCCTTTTTACCAACTCACGGGAACGCCACCGCTGAAGGAGTGGAGAGCTATAACCAGCCGCGTCTCTGCCAATGCGCCCCGCTGGTTTCACCCGTGTAATGTGTGGCGCTATGTGTAAGTGGATAGAGTGTGTGCAAGATTTTCGCATTCCTGTACCGTGTTGTGTGTGTATGTCGTGATAGTGACTCTGTGTGTCTGTAACCTAGCACTTGCAAGCACCCGCCCCTGCAAACGCCCTCCGCCCTCACCCTGATACTCGTGCGTGTCTCAGTCACTTGCGAGGTGGTTCGGTGATCACGTGCTCTCGAGTGCGCCCGCCGAGCTCTCGCGTGTGCCACACTCCTCCGCCCACCGCCGCCCGCCAACCCTACCGCCCACGCACCGGACTGGAGCACCCGCCCGTGTCCCCCGCCGCCCCACGACACCGTCAGCGTCGTGGAGGTGGCAGCTCCCGCGATGTGCAACAGTGTGGTGGCGCAGCAGGTGGCACTGCAACGCATGTGCGAGACAATGTAATTATGTGTTTGAATATGTATGGTGTCGTGTGTGTCATATCTGATAACAGAACGTGGCACAATAAGAGATAAGTGAGAGTGAGAGAAAAGAAAAAAGAAGGAAAGAGACAACTCGAGAACTAAACGGTAAAGGAATCTACCAGAAGTAAAGCCTGATTATTAGTACAAGATATGAAGCAGACCAAAACAGATATAATACGTAAGGACTTACCCGTGCACGTGCAGCACATGGCGTAAAGTGGAGCAGTGGAGGACGATGAAAGGAGAGATGAATTCCTCACGCTGGTGAATGAGGCTAGATGTAGTGTTGCTCCCGAGTTCACTGCGTATACGCGAACCCCGCGGGGATCACAGCAACGCGTCTGCCTTTGCTAGAACCTGGCGACCAGCAGATGAGGATAGAGTTAATTTCTGATCTCTATCTGTCTGTCAGTGTCTGTACTTTCAATCTGTGCGATGGTCTGTCATAGGTGGCATTCGTCTAGTACGTGTCTGTCTGTCTGTCTAGGTCTCTCTCTGCTACGTGTACGCGCACCCCAGATTCTCCCGATCTGTTACTCTCAGTTATATATACACGTAGTATAGGAAAGGGTGAATCAGATATAGGCATGTCATCATGAAGTGAGAAAATGAAGAGAAATAAATCACGTGTGTCACATAAAGGTTCACTATTTAAATTATGTTAGCGAGGCTGTTTATACTCGATAGAGTGATGAGAAGTCATTATCATAGAAATACTCGATCGATATCAACAGATAAGATTTACACTTAATTCATACCAAATTATAATCAAGAATCCTGTACAAAGTAAAGATTAAAATAGCAATTAAAAGCACACTTAAGCAACCAAATCTGCTTTGAAAATTCGAAAATAAGCAAATCACCCCCTCTCAGCCTGTATCATCTTACACCTTAAAGAAAACGAGAACAAAGGCATGGGACCTCGGCCCCTCCCCCCCCAAAAAAAAAATAATAAAAAAATAAAAAAGACTGTCAAATGCTCTTGTTTTCACTCTAGTCATACCCTAAAAAATAGGAATTTGAACTAGAATACCTTGTAAATAAACAAAATTCACGAAGGCATTTTACGTTTTAACTTTTCACTGCAAACACACATAAATAAACAGGCACACAGACATACGCACACCCAGTAATGTTAAACTTTCCCCTTTCTATTGTTATCATTTTCATTTCTTTTGTTATCGTATCACTTTCACAGAAATACGATTTCTATTGTTACTATCATTAATACTACCACTATCCTTAATGCTACTACTGCTTCTAGTTCTAGTACAACTACTCCATTTACTATTAATACAACTTCTATTACTACTACTACTATTATTACTCCTCCCCCTCCTACTTCTACTGCTGTTACTACTACTATCACTATCACTACTATTGTTACTACTACTACTAATGAAAATGCTACTACTAATAATAATGCTAGTACTATCAATATTACAACAACAATAACAGCAACTGCGACTACTACATCTACAACAGCAACAACAACTACTACTAGTACAACTGCTACTACAACAACAACAATTACTACTACTACAACAACTAGCAACAACTACTGCAACAACAACTGCTACTAACAACAACAACAAAACTACTACTACTACTACAGCAACAACAACTGCTACTACTGCTACAACTACAACTACTACAACAACTACAACAACAACAACTACAACTACTACTATTCCTACAGCTACTACTGCCCTACCTTGGCTACTTCTATCTCTGCTATCACCGTAATTCTAACCAATCTATTACCATTCATTACTAAGTAGATACTTCCTCGAGACAGCATTAAAGGAATTCATAAACAAATTCTGATACCATCTGTAATTTTGAGAATCTTAATAAAGCGAAAGAATTAATCAATGGAATTTGGAAGCCTGTGGTATGAAGGGAATATTGTATATTTTCACATTTTATAGTTCCTTTCTTTTTTATATTTTCTTCGGTTTCTCTGTCATATTCGTCTCTCTCTCTCTCTCTCTCTCTCTCTCTCTCTCTCTCTCTCTCTCTCTCTCTCTCTCTCTCTCTCTCTCTCTCTCTCTCTCTCTCTCTCTCTCTCTCTCTCTCTCCCTGATCGCCTATCCCAAGCATGTGCGTCTTGCCTCTTGCAGTTTTCTATACATATTTGTCTCTGTCTTTTTTCTCGTTTGTCTACTTGACACTTTCTCATTCCTTCTGTCTCCCTCCTTCCGTCGTTTATAAATCAGTGTGCTTTGCTTCTCTCTATCCCTTATTCCTTTATTTATTTGATAATGATAACGAATAAACATGGACTAACGATTTTAAGGATGATGTCTTTGTAATTTTCATTTCTCTTCTTAAAAAGCTCAATAGATCTAATATCCCTTTAAAAAGACATAAATAACCATGAGAAGTTATTTATTATTTTCATAACGTTGTCAAAGTTATATGTAGGAGGATGGGGGTAGGGGTGAGGGTGGAGGGGGTGGGGAGTGAAGAGAGGATGTCAAAATTGGATTTATTTCCGGGAATTGATACTCCAGCAAACTTTATTTACGTGTTTACAGTGTTATAAAATCATCCCCGCCTTAATATCACCCAGATTGAATTGGCTACTGGCCATTTTGGGTTCAAAATTGTTTACTACAATCGGGTGGGCGTGTATTCCAGCCTAGAAATGAATTAATGTAAATATCAAGATACTATATAAATGCATGAGATAAGTATTATTAATAGATTCAACTTATGTCATACAAATATCATTTACTCATCTCTCGTTTCCTGTATTGGCATGGATAATGAGGGTGCGGTATTTAGAGATAGGTCAGAACCAAATAAGTGTGTAGAACAATTACCTTAAGTTACGATCATCGAACTTGACCCAAAGTTATGTTGTGTTGTATTACTGGCTCTTAAGTCTTGCATAACTCGTAGAATAATGGAAAACTGGAGATTAAAGAATTTAAGTATGCCATTTCTACATAATGTGTTTTACTTATTCCGCACTACTGATGACTCCTTGCATGAACATGTATATCATACAAAAATTTAGATTGATGAAAAAAAACACTAGAGAAAATAAAGTTTAAAATCATAATAGATAATGTTTATCATATATTTCTCACCTCATTTATATCATTAAGGTAAAAGAAAAGATATTGCAAGGTTATTTGCAAACACTATAAACTGTAAAAACTTTTCGATCTATATTGATTTAGCGATTGGTTTGATAAATATGAAAACTATTGTCATCGAAAATAACGGCTTATTATGAATATAAAGTAGAGGATTCGCATAATGTTAATTTGTAGTCATATGTTCTGGCGCTGTTCATGCTATTTGCAATCATTACCATTGTTACTAAGAGTAAAACATTTTTTTTTAGTGATCCGCATGAAATCTTTCGTTCATAGTGACTCTGCAAATTCGCAAACATATATAGTAAATGGAACAAGATATCGTTTTTTTTCTATTTTCAAGGATAAATACAAGAATAGTGAAATTTAGAACAGCAATTTAAAAATGACTGCATATCTTATTATTCATCAGTGTGTGTGCGGGAGTGTGTCTGTGCGTGCGTGTGTAAATGTTTAAATATAGTCAATGATAATCATGGTCACAACACTACGAAAATATTATCATTAATACAACCTATATCACCTTTTTTATACATGAATTTTATTGATCTAAATTTAGCTTTACCTTAATAATCAATTCAAAACTTCTTGCATAATACTCAGTGCCGACGTATTTACACAATGTCATCAGTACTATACTTAATAAAGAGTGCATCAGGCTCTAACAACGCTAAGAAGGTTGCAAACAAAATTTTCCAAAAATAAAAAATGAAAGTAAATAAATAAAATAAAATAAACAATAAACCAAACAAAGACAGAAAATAATAATAATGATAATAAATTAACGAAATAATTGTATAATTTCTCTGTTGTCTTTCTCTTTCTCTCTCTCTTCTTCCCTCCTCCCTCCTTTCCCCAATTCGCTCAAAAATGGAGAAAAATTCTGAAAATTGTCAATAAAAGATTGTCCCTCCTGCCTCCTTCCTTTCCTCTCTCTGAATTAAGTATTCCATAGGTTTCTTCGGGTCGTTTCCCCCACTCATATGACGTGACCTGAGGCCTTCAAAGTGGAAAAGACTAAAGGCACTGTCACACTAGCACTTTTTCCGTCAATCAATTTTAAACATAAATACAAACATTCTCGAATATAGCTCTTGGTTTGACTATGCTTGGCTGAAAAAGTTAACGGAAAGGTTTTCAGACGGAAACGATCATTATCGTCTGACTGGAAAATCACAATTCGCTCAAAAAATGGAGAAAATTTCACAAAAAATTTACGGAAAAAGTACTAGTGTGACAGCACCTTATGCGAACGCCTCGTGCAGTGTTTCTCAATCTTTTCTGTTCTGTTGCCCGCCACCAATATGTAATGATGATCTCTATGGCCCCGTTTAGTCATCTTTCAGATTCAGTTATTACCAGCTATGAATAGTGTAATGGTGCCAACAGTTGTAGGATAAGAACTATATATATAAAGATTCCACTGTACTGATATGGGAGAGATAGTTATATGTAGGGACTGTACGTGAGACAAAACCCAGATTAATTCGAAGTCACATTTTTCATATTGGTCCATAGAAGATAAAAATTCATATAGACGTGTGTGTGTATGTATATGTATACATACGTATATATGTATATTAGATGTATGAAGATATATAACATACATAATGTATTTAGACATATAACGTATATTAAGAGAGAGAGAGAGAGAGAGAGAGAGAGAGAGAGAGAGAGAGAGAGAGAGAGAGAGAGAGAGAGAAAGGTACATAGATACATAGATATGTATATGGACCTATAACACACATACACACGCACATCCGTATATACACACACATATAGAGATAGATATATACATGCATACATAGACACATAGATATGTGTATTTATATAACATATGTAGAGATAAATAAATGTATAGATAGCTATGAATATATGCATGTATGCATGTATATGGATATAGATATAGACAAATAAGCAATTTAAATGCAGTTTAAAGGAAGAACGTATATGTATGAATATGTTTCTTTTCTGTTGTATGAACATATTCCCCGTGAGTTAGAGAGAGAGAGAGAAAAAGAAAGAGAAAGAGAGAGAGAGAGAGAGAGAGAGAGAGAGAGAGAGAGAGAGAGAGAGAGAGAGAGAGAGAGAGAGAGAGAGAGCAACCATGCATTGTCACTTAAACAACCAATCATAATTTTTATTACATTCTCAAACAAACAACTGATCTCTTATCACATCTCTACGAAAAATTTCGCCCACTTTCGACCACAACCAATAACTAAACAGGTAGACAACATAAGAGAAATGACTAGAGTTGATATTTCTGAATGAATGTCTATGTAAATAATGCAAATAGTTAGAAATACTGAAATGATAATTATAGATGAACTAATGATAAGCACATTTTGAGTAATTACTATTATTGATATTTTGATCGAATAACGAAGTAAATAATAAAATTGGTAAGGAATTATGGAAGGATTAGAAATAGAACCACAATTTTTTTATAGGGAGAAAGGAAATCATTTTTTACTTACAGCCATCTATTTCTTATTATAACTAATTTTTCATTTGGGAGAGGGATAAGGTACAAATCTCAATACACACACACACACACACACACACACACACACACACACACACACATATATATATATATATATATATATATATATATATATATATATAATATATATATATATATATATATATATATATACATATATATACATATATATATATATATATATATATATATATATATATATATATATATATATATTATATTTATTTATTTTATTATTATTATTTTTTTTACCGTGTTATTGTCCTAAAAAATTGGGTTTCTTGGTAAGGAATTTCTATCAACTATATGTAGGCTTATCGAATATTCTATGACGATTTATTCCTAACCAGCGTCGTTAACGATAAACAAAACTAATAACGGCAAATCCAGGAATTTTGTTCTAACGTTGCTTTGAATATCGACGATAACATTCATGCGTAACATTAAGGAAATTAATTGAAATATTAAGACAAGAAAAAAGGTATCGATAACCGCAGAGTGTCGTCAACGCCTCCGATAGCAAAGGCTTAAAGAACATCGGATGAAATAAAAATAAAATGATTATAATCATAAAAGTTCTACCCGTTGATAGATCCATTCTTGTTATCAATATTATCAGCTGATAACGGAAGACGTAGCAGAGGCAGATCTATGAAATACACGTGTAGTATCCTGCGTGGGAGTCTCTGCTTCGGAGCGATCTCTCTGTCCTTCTGGTGAACCACGGCAGTTAAACTCGACACTTTGATGTCTAATAACTGTGAATTATATTACGAAGACTGCCGTTCATCATGAATGGTTCATCTGCCGTTCCGTATTGTTCGGAAAACGGTGTCAATGCGACGGATTACAGCGTTTGGATCCAAGTGACCCAGTGCTGGATGTGGATGCTGACTTGTGTAGGTAGTTTGGGGAATCTGATTACCATCATGGTCATCCTGCATCAGCTATACATAGGGCACGTGCAGCGGAGGCGGCCTTGGACTTTGCGACAGCGGAACGGCAGCCTTTTCCCCGTCGAGAAACCGGTCCTCCCCTTCGAAGGCCACACCCTCCTCCTGCTTCACCTGAGCTTCTGCGACCTCCTGTACTCTGCCGTGAACTTTCCGCTGACGATCATCGCCTACGGCCATGCCCTAGAAGGTGCCACGGAGGAGCTCGACCGCCTGTGCCCGGTCGCCGCCTTCCTGAGGTACACCAACGCCCTGGCGGAGTGGCTGACGCTGGGGCTCCTGGCGTTCCAGCGGTGCGTGGACCTCGGCCGCTGGAGGGGCACGAGGTTCTTCAAGCCCGCGGCCACCGGGTTCCTCATCGGCGGCGTCTGGGTGGTCAGCGTAATCTTCCAGGTCATCCCCTTCTTTGTGTCTTCGGTATGGCACATTCACACAAGCACATGCATGAAGTGAAAGTAACATGATGAGAAAATACAAACGCATCGATTTGTTCATATGTATTAACGTTGATCCGTATGCAAGTGCATTCACATGCTTATAACTATGTGTACATTAATATCACTGACATAGAAACATGGTGGTCAATACCGCTTCGTAGGCCTCGTGTCCCTTGCTGGAATGGTAAAGAAACCCTCCCCTTGCAAAACAGGGGCACTGACACTTATTCCAATTTTCATGTTCAGACCTGCAGTTTAGCTGTTTACTTTAGTTGTAAAAACCTATTTATTTAATCTCTCACGCCCTCTCTCTCTCTCTCTCTCTCTCTCTCTCTCTCTCTCTCTCTCTCTCTCTCTCTCTCTCTCTCTCTCTCTCTCTCTCTCTCTCTCTCTCTCTCTCTCTCTCTCTCTCTCACTGAGACACAGACGCGTACAAAAGACCTAAACAAATACCCTATGTTTCAGGAA
>NW_020868993.1:328414-333414 GCF_003789085.1 Penaeus vannamei | reverse complement strand
AGTATACACAACCATGAGCCCCACCTAACCCTTGTGGCATGTGGTAGAATCCATGTTGCATTTATACAATACGATCTAGCCATATAACCACGTAACTAGTATTATTACCTAGACACTTTACCCTGCTCCATAGACACCCAGTAGAGTGGACTTTATCAGACGGATTTCAGTTTAGAAAAAGAAGAAAAAAAAAAATAGTTTTAAATAGTAAACCAATATACCCAATCTCTATATCTATGTATCTTTAAAAAAAGGAAATGAGAGAGAGAGAGAGTGTTATTTACTTACACATATACAGACCTAAGTGAATATAGTCCTTACATTTTCATGTTCTCCATCTCCTTGGTATACTTTCGCAGCTGGTACAAGAGTCCTACGCATCCTGTGAACATCATGAAGCACGGCAGGAGCGACTGGATGGCGTAGAAAATAGTCTTCAGGACACCGTTCGTTATGTCGCACTTGAAGTTTTCGCAGGAGTAGCCGTAGCCGCCCTAAAATATGTGGTATTGGCTTTAGTTTTTCTCTTTGAACATAAGTGTGTAAAACTGAGAGAGATTAGGCAGGGTTACATTTATAAAGACACACACACACACACACATGCATATATATATATTAATTAGATTGAAAACATTTGAACAGCAAAGAAAAGGTATCATGACAAAGCCAACATTCACATATATAAATACCGATTAACAAAGTTGATTCGAAAAGCTAAACGAAAGAAGATAAGAGGGGGAAAATGTGGGACGTTTGAAATCGCCCATGACTACTAACGGGAAAGGCTAGATCAGTAGCAACTCGAGGAGGTCATGACGTATTTTGATGATGTCATAAAAGTTCAGCTTTTGTTTCTGGAAAAAAGTACAAAGGGTTCATTATTCATTTTGGTCTTTTCAATTATCAAAGAAAAAAAAAGAAGGAAAATAATGATTTTATTGGTTATGTTTTCGTTGAACAATCATCAAAATAGCCCTGTGGATGAGAAGAGTGGGTGATTACTACTACTTTTATTATTACCTTCATGCACTCAATCGATGAATGAAAGACATTTCATTTAGTGTTAGTTTCAATGGCTTTTCTACACATTAAATAAAATACCTTTAATTTATTCATTAAGTGCATGGATGTTATAATAACTGTAGGTTTACTTTATTCCTTCAAGTTGAGTAAGAAATACAGGCCTTTGGCTTGACTTCCCCCAGTGAATAATTATCAACATCATAAATTTCGCAATAAAATTGTCCATTCACTCTTTGGCATTATTCTTATCAACAGAGCAGGCTATCCGGCCAGTTTGTGGGTACCG
This sequence comes from Penaeus vannamei, assembly GCF_003789085.1. NCBI lineage: Eukaryota > Metazoa > Arthropoda > Malacostraca > Decapoda > Penaeidae > Penaeus > Penaeus vannamei. The sequence continues at coordinate 332,105 of NW_020868993.1, read as the reverse complement.
CCATCATCAAAAGAAACCCTGTGGACTTTTTCCAAAAACAGAATAGCAACATTTGTGACATCATCAAAATCTGACGTCATGACCTCCTTGAGTTGCTACTGATATAACCTTTCCCGACTACTAACTGAAGGAAACGTACATGTACAGAATAACAGGGGAAAGCACCGGGCAGGCAGGATGTCGTATGGGTGATGGCGGGACATTGTATAAGCGTTATCCTTCAACCTTCTAAAATCCGTTGTTGGACATAGGCCTTTCCCAATCTGCGCCACCTCGTTGAGATATGGACCGTACCCTACTACGCTGGCCCAGTGCGGGTTTGGTAAAGGTCTTTAAAGTCGCCTTTTATGAAACACAATAACGTGTACTTTGGAAGTATTCTTTTCACGTATTTAAGAGACTTGTATAGTATACCAGAGCGTGCTTGATTTTAGTGGTCGTGCTTGTGTGTAAGGATTTTTTTTTTTTTTTTTTTTTTTTTAATGCATTTGACCCGTGAGAAATTTCCGCTTTGATTTTATTGTATAAATACTTTAGTAGAGATTTTGTATTCCGTGGGTAATATGATATATTTTGTGTAAGTTTATGTAAAGCAAACAAACCAAATTACCATTGAGTCCGTAATTTTGATTCTAATGTTTCTATTTATCGAGAAGCCTTCTTGGCGGCGGTGGTGGCTATAATCAACATAAGAATTCCAATATTCTTTTGATAAAAAAGTAAACATAACTATTCTGTAAAATAGCCACTGTATAATATTTATTCTTTGACGACCGTGCTTTCAGGAGTACTATGTTTTCACCATCATATCAGTGCTAACGTTTCAGTAGACTGCGCAATGTAAAATCTTTTGTTTAGTTGTTTATACATACATAGATGATATGGAAATTTGCCTGTATTTCTGATATATTATCTGTTATTGTAGAAACAATTTGATCTTCTAATGCTTTGTATGTGTGTGTGTGTGTGTGTGTGTGTGTGTGTGTGTCATATTCTTATATTCTTATTTATCTTTTTATGTAGGTATTTATTTAGAGATTGAGAAATGTTCTTCAAGGAGAGAATGAACAGCCAAATATGCATAGATAAAAAGTACAAGAAAAGATTAATACTTGATACAATAATCGAGATAAGGCTTATCTCTGATACTCTCTAATCGCGGCATTTTCTAAACTAGGAAACTGTTTCACACTCAATATATTTATTACTTACCCATTAGCTCATGTGTTGTTAACATCATTATTTTACATCCAATCCATACATCCATTCTTGCTCCCGTCCCTATAACGACCATGGGACGGTACGGGAAAGGGATAGGTTGGTAGGGGATGTTAATGGAGGCTAAGTAGAACGCCATTGGAAGTTAACGCACCTCCCTCGAATTGTAGGAATGGTTGGGACGACTGAGTTTGGGCTGCATGTCCAAAATTTTAGCCACTCCCCTCCCGTCCAAAGTGAATTGTAATGAAACCCCAACGCATCAGAAATGGAATTGTAATGCAATGGTCACAGAGGCCCAGCGTTAGAGTAAATCAAGGGTAGCGATTGCTGAAAAGAGTTAAAGTCCGTAACGCCGGCTTTCTTCATCAAAATGACCCCCAAAACGCCCATTATTCAGCGCAACACCAAAGCACCAGAAAATAACCACCAGCGAATCACTACCGCTACACGAATTGAAAGTAGCGCAAGCCAGCGAAAATCCCCAAGGGAACACCCGTGATAATTTATGGTGCGCTGATATTCGTCGACTTACGCCCCTCACAGGGTAGTGTAACAGCACCGTTACTCTGGTCGTACGCCCTCGTGCACCCCCCCCCCCAAAAAAAAAAAAAAAACAGCAAAAGCGGAAAATGCAAGTTCGCTGATGATATTGACGAATCGCAGGCGCAAGGCGGCCGTACCACCTGCGTGACAAACGTTTGAGCAGCGAACGACTACCGCGAGAGTACCGATACCTGGCGATTTTTTTTACGCCGATAATTTTAGGGTTGTCCCTTAATTTACCGACTTTTTTCCGGGGGTCTCCTCGTCATCAGCGCACCCCAAAGTAAGCCGGCGCTCCATCAATGCAACACCGGCGCGATTGACGAATGAGTAACTCACCATGTCCCATGTGCTACTCTTACGTTAGACCAGTCTGACCAGGGCATTAGATCGTTAACGCAACTTAGGCAACGGTAACTTAGTGCTGTCGGATTGGAGGTGAACGGCCATCAAGATTCATCCTGCACCAGTAGATATTTCATACCATTCCCTGTTCTTCTCATACCGTTCACCAAACGTCCTGAGTTATTCCAACTTCTAGCTACCGATCCAGCTGATTTTTTAACGTTATGGTAGGTTCCCGGTACCTTTGCAAGGGCGTCCTGATATCGTCCCAAACGTACCAATATTGTCCGGACTGTTCCATTACCATTCCCTGAACACTACAACTTTTGTTATAAAAGCGTGTCGTTTCACTACCACTCAAAGTTTATTCCCAACCTAGCTAAAGTACACTTCAATGTAAATTTATTCAAGTATATTAATAATAATAATAATAATAATAATAATAATAATAATGAAAACGGCTGGGAATGCTTAAGAAAGGGAGGTAGAGTGGATGTGTGGAACGAAGTATTATATTCATATGCATCATTACCAATGGAACGAGTTGCACTGTTTTTGAATCTTTGTTTTAGTTTTCCATATTTCATATCTGCATTCGCCTGAGCGTGGTCTGGATTTTTTATTCACGTAAGATTCACAACATACAGAAAGTAGAAATTCCTTTGATATAAAAAATATATCAGCAGGCAGGCATTGTTCTAGCACAAAGAGTGTAAGATGTTCTAGTTAGCTATCAAAGAGCATCCAAACTAGATTGCTGGGAATAATAGCAGGGTGCTACGACTTCTAAGCTGTATGTGTTATAGGGTACTACACACTGTAATAATAAACACAAGGTAGCAGGCTTGGGTTGCCCTGGATCAGAAAGAGCCAACCGCAAAGACTGCAAAATATCACAGGGACTTGTCCGCGCTAAAGACAAAGACATTTATATATATATATATATATATATATATATATATATATATATATATATATATATATATATATATATATATATATATATATATATATATATGGTGTGCCCAATCACATGACATAAATAGACAAACAATTGTGTGTATATACACTGTCGTTTCGTGAAGTTCAGCTTCTATGTGAGGGTTTGTGAACGCTTCGTACTCTAGAACCTCTTGCTTCCTACCACAGCGAAGGGCACGAGCTGGAGGGCGACGCTGACCGCCCAGACGCCGCCGATGAGGAACCCGGTGGCCGCGGACTTGAAGAGCCGCGCGCTCCTCCAGCGGCCGAGGTCCACGCACCGCTGGAACGCCAGGAGCCCCAGCGTCAGCCACTCCGCCAGGGCGTTGGTGTACCTCAGGAAGGCGGCGACCGGGCACAGGCCTTCGAGCTCCTGCGTGGCACCGTCTAGGGCATACCCGTAGGTTATGGCAGTCAGGGGAATGCTCACTGTGGCGTACAGGAGGTCGCAGAAGCTCAGGTGAAGCAGGAGGAGGGTGTGGCCTTCGAAGGGGAGGACGGGTTTCTCGAAGCGGGAGTTGCTGTCCTGCCGCCTGAGGGAACTGCGGGGGCGGTGCTTCCACGAGTACCCGATGTACAGCTGATGCAGGATGACCAAGAT
>NW_020868993.1:305914-310914 GCF_003789085.1 Penaeus vannamei | reverse complement strand
TAGCTTATTACATATACGTTGTTTTGTTTGTTTTGTAAATACAGCCAAAATCTAAATCGTATTAACAACTTCAAAACACAAGGCTTGTGTGATATCATTATTGTGCTCGCATACTGTAAATCACCTGTAATTTCATCAGTATTCCCAAACACAAATCTTAATTTTGAAACTTAAGTCTTCCTAACGCTTTAATGATACTCCTCGTGTCTTGATACCCGGGAAACGGTTCGTCCTTCCTCTCTGTGCCAATTATGATTTTATCGAGATTTTCCTCTGTCTTGGTTTGGTCCCACGGCGAGAGGGCGTGGATCGGTGCCAACTCCTTGTTTCCGTTTCGTGTTCGTCTTAAGTGTCTTTTTCCTGCGTCCAAGGAGTCGTGTAGTCGTGTTGTGTCCTTGTATTTGTTTAGTTTTCGTTTCCTTTGTGCCTCATTTACCTTGTGTGTGTGTGTGTGTGTGTGTGTGTGTGTGTGTGTCTTTTTTAGTGTTAAGCATTTTCATGCCGATGTTGATAACTAGTATCGATAACAATCGAACATTATTCTGCGTAAGCTCGGCAGATAACCCTACGATGTCGGAGTATAATACACACACACACACACACACACACACACACACACACACACACACACACACACACACACACACACACACACACACACACACACACACACACAAACCATGGTCTCTTTGTTACTTTCATAAATTCAGTTTACTTTTTTGTTGTCTTTATACATGGGTGCCAACACGTGTCTAATTATTACATGTCTTACCTACCTGATCTCTTCACCCTATTCCCTAACCTTCGGCATAACGGATTTATTTATTATTTTTTTTATTGCAAATAGTTTTGTTAGTAGTATTCTAATAATCATATTATTATTATTATCGGTATTGATAGCATTGACAAATTAATTTTCCCGAAAACTCAAGAAAAAGGAAAACCAGAAAAAAGGTATTTAGGCCTGTTAACCACCTCCTTTTTGGTTGTCATTCTCTTTTATTGTTTATTTATTTATTGTATTACCTATATTCTCTTTAACCTCATTCCGTACCCAATGCGTAAGGAGAAAAGGAAGAAGAAAAAAAGAAGGAGAAGAAGAAGGAGAAGAAGAAGAAGAAGAAGAAGGAGAAGGATTTATTTATTGTATTACCTATATTCTCTTTAACCTCATTCCGTACCCAATGCGTAAGGAGAAAAGGAAGAAGAAAAGAAGAAGGAGAAGAAGAAGAAGAAGAAGAAGAAGAAGGAGAAGGATTTATTTATTGTATTACCTATATTCTCTTTAACCTCATTCCGTACCCAATGCGTTCGAGATAACGTAATAAGATATTTTTTGTTATAACGAGCACGATACGGTGTAAAGAGAAGGGAAGTGAACCGTAAAATTGTTCGGGAAAATTCACTAAACGTGTGATTCTATTTCTTCGAGGCTTTGTGCTGTCTCTGGGATGGGAGAAAGGGCCAAGAAAATAGAAAAAAAGAAAGAGAGAGAGAGAAAAAATCTAGCTTGTTCAGCGAAAGTCCAAGCGAAATAGGAATAATAGTAATGATAATGATAATGATAATGATAATAATAATGATAAGATGAAGAAGAAGGAGAAGGAGAAGAAGAAGAAGGAGAAAGAGGAGAAGGAGAAGGAGAAGATGATGAAGGAAAAGAAAAGAAGAAGAAGAAGAAAGAAAAGAGAGAAGAAGAAGAAGAAGAAAAGGAAAGGAGAAAGAAGAAAAGGAAGAAGAAGAAAAGAAGAAGGAGAAGATGATGATGAAGAAACACATTTAGAATGCTTTGGCTTATCTATCCAGACTCCGAGAGGGCGTGGACTTGTTCTTCTGCAGATCCAAAGACACCTGTTCGAAGCCAACATTCAAAAGGAATTTAACTTGCAGACTCTCTTTTGGGAAGAACACACAGCTGTTGTTGCAAGGGAGACGTAGTTTGTTTGTGTTGCCCGCCCGCTTCTGTATTTTTTCTCTTTTTCGTTTGTTTTTTCTTTTATTCGTAACTGAACGGGCTTTCACTGTGCACAGCTGTTGCCTGAGTATCGATGACCTTGTGCTTAGATGAACTGATGTTTGTTATTAATTGAATTGCAAGTGTTATATTATTCAGTTAGGTTTATGTGCATTTTGTTGGTGGTTTTATTTTAATGGGATTTCCATTGCGAAATTAATACGGTATTTTAATGTTATGCTGAACTTGGGTTGTAACGTACACACACACACACACACACACACACACACACACACACACACACACACACACACACACACACACACACACACACACACACACACACACACACACACACACATAGCCCTACAGAATTACTTTTCGTGCACTAATTAATCTGAAAGCCAGAGAACCACACCATGAAACATAAACACACTTCATTTTGTGATTAAAATTAACTTGTGAATGAAGTCAAGTACTTCCCTCTCGCCCCCCCCCCCTCCCCCACCCCCTATCCACCTCCTGCTTGATCAATACCTCCTCATGACGTCACTCTGGGTAAGCAGGATCAGCGACAAGTCCGCCGAAACGTCATCATTCTCCTCGTGACGTCATGAACCTTGTGGCGCTACAGAGTCTGTGACGTCATGAATTCCGAAGCTTTACGAACTCTGTAGCGTCATGAATTCTGTGACGTCATGAATTTTGTGACGCCATTAAATCTTTGACGTCATTAATTTTCAGGCGCCATAGATTCTGTGACGTCATCTTAAGATTAGATAGATTCTGTGACGTCATGAATTTTGTGACGCATTAAATCTTTGACGTCATTAATTTTCAGATTGATTCTGTGACGTCATAAATTTTGTGACGTTTAAATCTTTGACGTCATAATCTTCAGGGCGCCATAGATTCTGTGACGTCATGAATTTTGTGACGCCATTAAATCTTTGACGTCATTAATTTTCAGGCGCCATAGATTCTGTGACGTCATGAATTTTGTGACGTCATTAAACAGTAATCTTCAGGCGCCATAGATTCTGTGACGTGTTCATTAAATCTTTGACGTCAGTAATCTTCAAGATTCTGTGACGTTATCAATTTTGTGACGTCATTAAATCTTTGACGTCATTATAGATTCACGTCACCAGATTCTGTGACGTCATTTTCCTCGTGACGTCATTCATTTTCAGGCGCCATAGATTCTGTGACGTCATGAATTTTGTGACGTCATTAAATCTTTGACGTCAGTAATCTTCAGGCGCCATAGATTCTGTGACGTTATCAATTTTGTGAGGTTACAAATTTTATGAGGTTATAATTTACGTGACTTTATTGATTTCGTTGCATCGTTGATTCTGTGACGTCATGGATATTGTGACACCATGAATTTCCTGACATTAGAAAGACTGTGACGTCACGAATTTTGTTGCGAAAACCGCTTCTATGACGTCATTGAAGATCTAAGAATTGATAACATAACATTCCAGATCAAGAATTAGGAAAAAGCAAAAGGGAAGGGAAAAGAAAAGAAAAAGAAACAGAAAAAAAGAAAAGGAAAATAAAAATAAAAGATAAAAAATAAAATAATAATAAAAAGGAAAAGAAGAAAAAAGACGAAAGAAGAAAAAATAACAAAAAACAAATAAATTTCAACAATATCAAGCTGTGAAAATATATCTGGACGAGCGTTTAGAAATCGTAAAAGTGAAACAAGAAATTGAATACATTATAAACCATGTCATTTTACCGTCGAGCTTTATTCTGTGATGAAAAGAAAAAGGAAGCATAACTTATATATTTCAAATCCATAAAAAAGAAAATATAATGTAATAACCATTTTTTGAGATCCTTAAAATAATAATAATAATAATAATGATAATAATAATAATAATAATAATAATGATAATAATAATAATAATAATAATAATGATAACAATAATTATTATAATACACTACTACTAATAATAATAATAATGATAATAATAATAATTATTATTATTATTATTATTTTATTATTATTATTATAATGATAATAATGATAAAATAAATAATGAATTAAAAATAAAATCAAAGGATTTTTTTGTCTCTGTCATTCTCTATTAATCCAAATATGGAGCTAATTAACGACTGTGACAAACGTTAATTGCGATCGTTAATTCCTTTTTTCCAAGTCTCATTTCGGAATTTCGGGAATTAAAGGTCGATTTTTTTTTTTTTTTTTTTTTTTAGCTGTTAGGTTAATGATGTCCTCTTTATTGTTGTTGTTATCGTTATTTTCATTATCATTATTATTATCGTATTATTTTCATTATTGGTATTCTTATTCTTATTATTTTCATTCTCCTTATTCTTATTCTTATTATATTCGTTATTGTTATCCTTTTTCTTATTATTTTCATTATTATCATTCTTATTTCTATTATTTCCATTATTGTTATTCTTATTATCATTATTTTCATTATCGTTATCAATTTTAATCTTATTATTTCTATTATTGTTATTCTTATTCTTTTTATTTTAATTATTGTTATCGTTCTTATTCTTATTCTTGTTATTATTGCCATTGTCATTATATTTGTTGCTGCTGTTATCACTATTATGATGGTAATTACTATAAGTCTAAGGAATAAAAATGATATTAATAGTCATAGTAGTAGTAGCATTCATAGTAATAGTTGAAATTGTAGCAGTAGAAGCAGTAGCAGTACCAATATTAGGAACATTGGTAGTAGTAGCAGTAGTAGGGCAGTAGTAAAAAAAGTAGTACAAGTAGCAGCAGTAGTAATCTTGGTGGTAATAGTAGCTGTAGTAGTAGTAGTGGTAGTACCAGTAGTAATGATAGTGGTAACAGTTGTAGTAGTAGAAATAGCAGTAGTAATGATAGTAATTTCGACAACAGTAGTAGTAGTAATAAGATTAGTGGTAATAGCAGTGTCAGTAAAAAGTAATAGTAATTGTAGTAGCAGTAATAGTAATAGTAGCAGCAGCAGTAGAGTAAGAGTATAATAACTGTGTTTAATTATTATAATATTTATCTATATGA
>NW_020868993.1:298414-300914 GCF_003789085.1 Penaeus vannamei | reverse complement strand
TTGTATTGTGTTTTTTTCTACCATATCAAATAATAAAATACCAAAAACTCGCAGTAAAATAATAGACACAATTTCCTAGTTCTTCTTTACATCAGAACTTCAAATAAATTATTCTAAATATATATAATCCTAGGTATGTATGACAAGGTTAATATGGTAAATTTAAAGTCTTATAATATCCTCAAAGTTCAATATTCAACATGATATTTAAAAAATAATAATAACATGTTATATAAAGATTCTTCATGTTTAGTCTCTCATATACTTGCATCAATAATATACATACAATTAAAATACCACAACCACAGGTTTAATCGCCTTTCTCAACTCACAGTTTCAACCTAAATTAAATCAAATGATTTAAATCCGATTGCCTACTCAAATTCTGTGCATATACTTGTCACAGCACAATATAATTTTTTTTATGCCATTGCATATCATCCACGTGATTGGTTCAGTAAATATTTCACATCCATATAACACACTTCTTCAGTATTTCTATTATGTATTGCTGCTTATAAGCGTAGTCTGGATAACAACTTACCTGTATACAATAGGGTGAGAACCGTTCATCACAAGCAGTCAGGTAAAACTTCGAAATTTCATTAAAGAATTTGTGCGACTGTCAGACGCCGCGGCACCAAATGAGAGACAACGGAGCATCGCCTTGCGCCAGGGTAAACATTCAAAATAATGGCTTTCTTCCTTCTAAATACAGACGATTATAATTTTTATGATACAGTTATCATCATCATAATGACCATATTATTATTACTACTACTACTACTACTGCTAGTACTACTACTGCTGCTAGTACTACTACTACTGCTAGTACTACTACTACAACAACTACTACATTACTATACTACTATGACGAGGATGAATATTGTACTCAGTATTATCATTTATTATCATAATCATTCTTTTATCATTACCCTCATCCATCTCTTTCGTCATCATCAGACTAAAAAAAATCTTGTGTAATTTTCTCTCCTAATTTCACAAGGTAAATTATAAGAAACTAGTAATTAATTTTTTTTTCTCTACGTTAGAACGAGGTAGATATAGTACCAGAACTCAATATTTTTTCCTGGCTGTTATCGTCGCCAATATGATTTTTTTCTTTTTTTTATGTGCAACTTATCACTGATAGTAATCATGTTCTTTTTTGTGTCTTATTGAATCGAGCTACATTTTTTTTTCCTTTTTTTATAGAATCATATTGCCTAGAATCCTATTGTTTTTTTCAGTGATCTTGAGAACTACTTAATGCAGCTGAGGTATTTCTTAAGATTAATCTAAGAAACTAATTCGGTTTCTTTTACATATTTCTCCTTCAAAAAAATTGCAATGCTTTCCATGTTTCATGCTGAATTATATTTCCTTTTTTTGGAATGGTTTGGAAAATCTCAAGATTAAAATTGCCTTGCTTTATGGGTGCTTGCTGTGTTCCGAAAATCCCATAATGTTATAGATACATCAAGTACTTTTAATGATCCCTACTTTACATTGGCGCTGGTCTCCCATATCTTTATTTTAAGGGAATAAATCGTATTCTTACCTGGGAATTCCTTATCTTGTATTGTGCTTAACAAGAGGACGACTCGCAAGTGTGTGGCGAATCGCTGTTGTTTCCTGTTGATAAATCTCCTTTCTCCATAGTCTTCTCTTTAAGGAATATCTTTCTTATATACCTTGCTGTTTGCTTTTTGCTTGTTGTCTCATTGAAAGATACTAAATATTCTTCTTCAGGAGGTTCGCTGTAGAAATGGCCATTCGCCGCTAACGACCATAAGCAGTAACTATTAGATGGTGTGTTAATATTATTCTCATATGGTTTGGTGGCTGAGATCTGTGGTCGTATTAGATCTCTCTTCTGGCCTTCTCTTCCTCTCTCCTCGTCTCTCTTTCCCTCTCCTTTGCTCCCTGTCCCTTCCTCTCTCTTCCCCACTCCTTTCCTCTCCCTTCCTTTGTTCCCTTCTCTCTTCCCCTTTTCCTTATCACCTTCGCCCGTTTTCCATGCACCAAAATTTATACGCACAGTATACATGTATCTACAATATATACAGGGTGAATTTTTGCCAAATATACATAAATTATGCATCATAAAGTCTTACATCAAATATTTACATAATGGTTGTTAATAATATATAACAAGGTTGTAAGCTCCACCCTTTCCCTTCCTTCCCTCTCCCTCTTCCCTCCCTCCTCCTCCTTCCCTCCCTCCCTCCTCCTTCCCTCCCTTTTGCTAATCTAGAAACCGCTCCCTTAGCCATTTCCCAACAGCCCTAATTTAATCTACTCTAACATAGCAACTCCTCTCGTCTTGGCCAGGGGGGAATCCCCCACCCTTAACCCTGCCCCCTCCTTACCCACCCCCTCCCCTACCTCTCTCTCGCCCTTAAACCGTGAAGTAGGAAAGATTTTCAGACTACCCAAATCATCTTGCTTAGCATAAGAATACCCTTTAATGATGAGGGAGAGAAGGAGGAAGAGGGAG
>NW_020868993.1:275914-280914 GCF_003789085.1 Penaeus vannamei | reverse complement strand
TGGAAGAGAAGCAAGTGAGATAGGGTCTTCTATTACTTGATTTTTTTGGATTTTCATTTCAGTACCTAGGATTACCGCTAATAAAATTATTATTATCACTATTGTAACATCAAAGATAATAATGATTATGATGAAAATGATAAAAGCAGTGTTAAAAATATAAATTCTTCACCCTAACTTCAAGGTTTGGAGTAAATAGGTGAGATCGCATAGGCCTAGTAATTGTCAACTTAGTGTCTATGTCCTTGTGGAGCCATGCAATTTTATTTAAAAAAATAAATAGATAATAATAAAAATAGCAATCATCTATACTGCTTGATTGTATACTCTGCCGTCGCCATGGGCTCAAAATAATTGTGCTGAATCTTCATGGAAAAATAATGCAATCATGACTTGTTGATGATCATTCCTCGTACATTTCTATTAGCTCTTACTTCGGATACTTTTACAAATTCCATTACCGTATCAATGCCTGCAAACAACATGTCCAGGATCAGTGTGACGACGTCCTTCTTCGTGAGTCCTTCCGTCATGAGAAGCGATTCCATCAAGGACACTTCATGGTCAATGTCAGGATCCTGTGCCAAAATACTGGCCTCTGTCTGCTGAATGCTACGGACTGCAATGCTGAAAGTGGAAGAAATTTCTGCTGAGCAACCAAGGAGATGAACAAACAACATCCATTCAAGATCTGAATTTAAGAGTTTAAAGGACCATTACATCTTTAGTGCCCCTGGATTAGACTAGTAAACTCAAAGACGAAATGTAATTGAATCCTCTTGATATGGTGATATTCCGTATCAATGCGCTTTGACCTAAATAGGTTTAAATGTTGCGGATTCTTATACTCAAAACGTTGACAAGAGCTGCCGTCAGTGACACGATTAAGAGTACTTTTAAAATCTGAATTATATTAATGTACACTCACTCTAAGAATTGTTCATGTCTCTCTTTCAGCTTCTTGTACGGTTTGATTGGGAAAAGCTTCCACAGTCCCAATGATGTTTCAGTATCGTTCAGGGCTTGGAATATGTCATTGACGATCTCAATCAGCCTCAGAGCATCCGAATCCTCGTGGATGCTAGGATTAAGGCATCCTAGACGGCGATTCAGTGCCACCAGACCAACGGCTAAAAAGGAGAAATATGAAGAAATAGAGAACATAAATCTTTTCTATACTTGCACTGAATAATGTATGTAGGCAATAAAAAGGACCCTAAGAGAAATGAAACTGATCTCAGTGTGTCATCTGTGTTTATATCAAGAGTTAGTCCTCGCAGTTGCCAGAGAAAATATATCTATTCTGAATCCATAAAACATGAACCAAGTCTTCAACTTTCATTACAGAACCCACAACAGCCAGGGAAGGCTTGGCAACGACATCAGATGTAGCAAGCATCTCCCTGCCTCTACATGATCCCAACCCAGATTTGTTTGGGCAATTTGCTCTGCCTCCTCTGCTCCTGGGGAACTTCGCCGATTAGCATCAATGAGATGGAGACATTCTGTGCCACTCTCCGGGAATGGCCTTGAATCTATCTTGAGTTGATGTGATGCTACCAAAGAGTGACCAATTTACATACTTCCAAGTTCAGATTTGGACCTCTACTAATTGCAAATTGGTACAGCTAGTACACAGTTGGATTTCGCTTGGCTAGTCAATGAAAACTTACATGAAATTGGCTATCTTCCAAGATAGCCGTAAATGTTTAATGGCAGTAAACAGAGATGGCATATTAGATCACCTTTAAAGCTGGGATCTGTGGGTACGTGCAAGTTTGGGAAACGTAGCACTGCAAACCACATATGTGTATGGGAAAGAATGAGCTGGCAGACCAGAGGTCCTAAGACAATTGCTGTTTAGCCCTGTGTTGATATTCTCATTGGTTTCGTCTGAGGAACTAATGAATTCTTGAATGGCTTGTCCTATTCATGACAATAATTTCCCTGGGCCGTACCAAGCCATGCGCAGGGAATGGCATGAGACTAAAGATGATTTTAAACCTATTTCTGAAGGGCTGTATCCTTTCAGTACCTGCAGCCACAGCCAAACAAGTGGACTTTTGCATAATGTACGCAGCTTGGGGCAGGCTTCCTACCCGGCATTTATACCCGGGTTACCATGACATGATTAGATGTTATCCTTCTTGTGGGGCAATGCACATAGAAGAATGTAATAACCCGTTAGTAGATTTCTATGTTCCACATTTGTATAAACTTTATTTTACAATAAATATGTGCATACGAATACGACACTAAAGTTAGTTAATTTGGATTCAGAAGTTATTACTGGACTTGAAATCTTCGATTCTGATTAAGAGCTGGACTGGTCTCCCTTATGTGTTGTTTCTGAATCCTCCTTATTGCACTTGCACACATAACTGAACAAAAAAAAATACCCTGAGCATGGTCTCCACAACACCAACAAGGGCAGTGCTTTACCGCAAGTTTTGAGGAAAAGGCAACAAAGATGGAGATATTACCATCCTCATAAATCTCCACGACAATGCTATTAACGTGAACACTGAACAGTGAGCAATGAATTGACCTCTACCACTCTGTATTATCATTCTGCAGAGCATCACAAGGATAACATAGGATCTTAAGACTATCTTTATGACTCATTTGTATACTACGTTTGCTTTTTGAATGTAGGGTCATAGGAGCCTACCGTTAATATATTCTGTCCATGTTTTACACTTTCTACATGGAATTCCTTAAGAAATCACTTCAATTCACGGTTTGGTTTAAAACACAAATCACCATTTTAGCGCCTCCCCCCCCCCCCCCTGAAATAATGGCACCCTGACGATCTCAAAGTAATGCATAGCCTGCGTTTGGTTATTTAGCCATATAAAGCTGGAGCTATCAGGAAGGAAACTTCTGCCAACTCCTGTATTAATGCAGGACATCTTAAAATCAAACCTTTTTTGGAGAAAGTATCCTGGCAGTACCAAACCCCAAGTTGAATTGTCAAAGGAGAAACTCATTGCTAGGTAACCATGACCAACCGAGCATGCGTAATGGCAGTATTCAGTGCGAGGAAAAGACGGTCTTTTATCACCCTTTAGTGAGTAACGAGTAATTCTGCTGGATCACACTAAGCTTAATGTAATACATGTGGCGTCGTAATATCCTGCTAACTGTGTCATATTTGTAATGAAAGTGAAATGAGAGAGTAATGAAAGCAGCCTGTCAACAAATGCTTCAGAAATGCAAGTGATATTCACCTCTCCATATAAACCATGCAGTTCAGATATTACTTACATTCGAGTGCCCATTTATACAGTTCAAACTGGAAGTTACTTGGCATTTCCCCGTGTTCTGCCTGCATTTCTGCGATCCTGAGAATTGAAAAGGAAATCAAGAAATTGACAAATCCTAAATGATAAATGCGGTAGGTGCCTAAACCATTGAATTGAGGATGCTATAGACAACTGACATATCACCCGATGATTTTTTTCCCACTCTTTCAAAACAACCTCAAAAGTCAGTAATGAAAACGTCAAGTCACCCCCAAAACCCTTACAAAATCTTAAATACTATTCCCACAGCCATCGAAGCCAAAACACACAAAGACATTAGCGAGAGACTATTCTTTCAGCCTTTTTTTATACATTCTTTGTTGGACATAGGCCTTCCCCAGACTCTTCCACGTCCTCCTGTCTCCAGGATCAGGTATCAATGCTTTTAATAGGTATCGAGACTCACCTGTCCATGAATTCGACTGATACTTGATCCATCTGTTGAAGATAAGTCCCCACTACCTTTGGTTTCATCATCGGGGTCTGGACTCTGCTCCGCACTCTCCACCACTCGTCTCCGTTCCTGAGAAAGGTGGTAGGACTCTGCGCTAGAGGGTTCTTGTGTGTGTGTGTGTGTGTGTGTGTGTGTGTGTGTGTGTGTGTGTGTGTGTGTGTGTGTGTGTGTGTGTGTGTGTTTTCAATGGCAAGCTCATACTGGGTATATCATTACAATAATTAAGCTTTTTAATTTATTTTTAAGGCTTAACTGCGCATGTGTGTTCAATTCTATTCATGATCATTACCTTTATTACTGTTATTACTGTATTTATCATCACTATTATTATCGTATTTATTACTAGGAATAGGATTGTTCTCGGTTACTTTTATGACTATTATCATTACTATTATAACTATCACTTTATTTTTATCACTGTCATCATTATCATTGCTAAAATTATTGCTATCAGTAATTGTTACCTTCATGATTATAACATTATTATTTCCATGATTTTGAATCATTTTTATTACTGCAATCATCATTATCATCATAATCCTCATCACAATGAACATGGTCATCATTATTATCATTATTTCCATCATTATTGTCAAGAATATTACGAAGCCTTTGATCGTAACCAGTTTCCCAGAATGCGTGCCAGGTCTGACGCCACCAGACACAACAAGCAACTTACTCGACCAGTATCCCTCCCTTTTTCTCGAAGAAGTCCTCGACGGCATTGTCTCTCACCGCCTTCAGGGAAGCCATGGGCAGGCGGAGGGGGTTGTGCATAGTAATGCGTAGTAGCTTCTCACAGTCGTCGGGCTTGGTCGTTAATACCATAGGGCCGAAGCCAGGCACTACCATTCGGAAGGTGGAACCGTATTTGGCACAGGCTCCCAGGTAGTACTTGTGATATGCTTTGGGGTCGAACTCTGACAAGATGGAAAAGGGACTGAAACATTCGGTAGGAAGTGAAAACTGAAATGCTTTGGGGTCGAAATCTGACAAGATGGAAAAGGGACTGAAACATTCGGTAGGAAGTGAAAATTGAAATGCTTTGGGTCGAAATCTGACAAGATGGAAAAGAAATTGAAACATTCGGGAGGAAGTGAAAATTGCAATGTTTTGGGGTCGAACTCTCAGAAGAAGAGAACCAAAAACTTCGGTAGGCAATAATAATTGAAATGCTTTGGTGTCGAAATCTGACAAGATGGAAAAGAACCTAAAACATTCGGTAGGAATTCAAAATCGAA
>NW_020868993.1:260914-263414 GCF_003789085.1 Penaeus vannamei | reverse complement strand
GTGTGTGTGTGTGTGTGTGTGTGTTGTGTGTGTGTGTGTGTGTGTGTGTGTAAATATATAAATAATATAATATTATATATATATATATATTATATATAATATATATATATATATATATATATATTACACACACACACACACACACACACACACACACACACACACACACACACACACACATATACATACACAAAATGAAACTCACTCTAAGAATTCGCCATGTCTCCTTTTGAGAGTGTTGTACGTGGGCGTGCGGACGAGCCTCCAGAGCATCGACCCCATTTCCAGGTCGTTCAATGCCTGGAAAATGCCATTGACAATCCCTATCAACCGGACCGTTTCGGAATCCTGGGCCACGTCCGGATTGAGGCATCCCATACGGCGGTTCAGAGCCACCAGACTCACGGCTGGGAGGAAGATATGTGAAAAGAAAAGGAGAGAAAAAAAAGGGTAGAACTATGTAATCAAATGGAAAATCATATCTGTGGATCGACCCCTTCAACATTTCGATTTGTTTTGTTTTTTGTTTTTTATTTTTATTTTATTTATTATTATTTATATTTTTACTTACATTCAAGCGCCCACTTATATAATTCGAACTGGAAGTCACTCGGCATTTCACCGTGTTCCTCCTGCAGCTGTGCTATCCTGAAAACAGCGCATAAAACACGATTAAAACATGAACGGCTCTCACACAGCTAATACGATGAGCTCTCTCTGTGATTCTATCCGAATTTCTTGCAACGGCACTTTATCCTCATCCACACAAATAGCATTGAAGTTGCATTTCTCTCTCTCTCTCTCTCTGTACACACACACACAGAGTGAGAGTGAGTGAGCGAAAGGGAGGGAGAGAGAGAGAGAGAGAGAGAGAGAGAGAGAGAGAGAGAGAGAGAGAGAGGAGAGAAGAGAGAGAAGAGAGAGAGAGAGAGAGAGTGACTCTATCATCTATCAATATCAAACCTATGAGAACCCAAGCACAGTATTCAGACTTACCTATCTGTGAATTCTCTGGACACCTCGTCCATCTGTTGGAGATAGGCCCCCACCATCTTCGGTTTCATCATCGGGGTTTGGACTTTGCTCCTCACGCGCCACCACTTCTCTCCGTTCCTGGGGGTCAGCGAGAGAGAGAGAGAGATCTTAAGTGGTTCTATGCGCACTTAACACATAAAATTCTAGCGTTGTATCACCAGATGTCCCCTTATTCTCACTACTATCATCATCATAATCATGATCTATTCACTAATATCAAGGAAATTCAGTACTAATCTCTTTTGTCGATACACTAAAAAAGAAGAGAAAGAAAGAAAGAAAAAAAGAAATTCAGTACCAATCTCTTTTGTCCATACACTAAAAAAGAAGAGAAAGAAAGAAAGAACATAAATTTGGTACCATTCTCTTTTGTCCATACACTAAAAAGGAAGAGAAAGAAAGAAAAAAAGAAATTCAGTACCAATCTCTTTTGTCCATGCACTAATAAAAGAAGAGAAAGAAAGAAAAGAAAAGAAATTCAGTACTAATCTCTTTTGTCCATACACTGAAGAATGAAAAGAAGAGAAAGAAAGAAAGAAAGAAATTCAGTACCAGTCTCTTTTTGTCTATACACCAAAAAAAAAAAAAAAAAGAGAAGAAAAAGGAAAGAAAAGAAAGAAAAAAAATCAGTAAAAAAAAAATTAAAAAAAAAAAAAAAAAAAAAAAAAAAAAAAAAAAACGTGATCCCCGACTCCCACCACGCAAACATACACGAAATCTATCCGTCCCGTCAACAGCCAATCTTCCTCCCGCTGTATCTTACTCGAGCAAGAGCCCCGTGTTTTCCTTGAAGAAGCCGTCGACCGTCTCTTCTCTCACCGCCTTAATGGAATCCAAAGGCAAGCGCTGAGGATTGTGCATGGTGACGCGTAGTAGCTTCTCGCAGTCGTCGGGGTTGGAGACGACCGTGAAGTTGCCGGCGATGGGGACGGTCATGCGATAGATGTGGCCGTGAGTGTCGCGCATGTGGAGGTAGAATTTGTGAGCCGCCATCTTGTCGAACTCTGGCGAAGAAGGGATGGGTAGGGAGTGAAGGGCAGCCGGGTCAAAGGTTAACCGAGGTCTTACACAATGTAGAAGTTGGAAGTTGTGAAGCCCCTGCCGTCAAAATCTCAAAAAAAAGGAAAGAAAGAAAGAAAAAGATACTAAAAGTTGGGGTCTGTTGGTATCTGGATCTCTTTATTGCCGTCGACTAAAGGTGCCGTCACACTAGCACTTTTTCCGTCATTTTTTTTTTTTTTTTTTTTTTTACAATTTTCTGATATTTTGTCCATTTTTGAGCGAATTGTCGATTTTCCAGTCAGATGATAATGATCGTTTCCGTCTGAAAACCTTTCCGTCAACTTTTTCAGCCAAGCATAGTCAGATCAAGTGCTATATTCGAGAATGTTTGTATTTATGTTAAATAAAATTGTCAAAAAATCGACGGAAAAAGTGCTAGTGTGACACGGCCTTTAGGTGCGAG
>NW_020868993.1:253414-255914 GCF_003789085.1 Penaeus vannamei | reverse complement strand
CCTCCTCTTCTTTTTCCTCCTCCTCACCCTCCTACTCTTTCTCCTCTTCCTCCTCCTTCCTACAAATGTCTATTTATCTGTCTATCTATCTATCTATCTATCTATCTATCTATCTATCTATCTATCTATCTATCTATCTATATATCTATATATCTATATATATATATATATATATATATATATATATATATATATATATATATATATATATATATATATATATACTGTATATGTGTGTGTGTGTGTATGTATATGTTTATGTATATATGTATATATGTGTATGTACATATATACACATATATATACATATATACACACACATATATATATTCTATAATGGCCCAGCTTGATCATAAAATTTCTTTACTTTTTATCATTTCCTCAAATGATAAATAATGAAATAGATTACCCTAAAAAATTATCGTTTTCTTCTTGACTAGGAAAAGAGAAAATGGCTTTATACGAGCAGTGCCTCAACTAATAAAACAACGAAATCTTTTTAGAGTACAAGGATAATGAATATATAAAAGAAGAATGATTCTTTCCTGTCTTGTAATAATGTATTATTATAAGAAATAGAATATGATGCGTAAAGTGTGCGAGTTGATAAAGGGGGAAGAGAGAACAGATAAGGAGGAGGAGAAAGAAAGAGGGAAGAGGAGTTAGAGGAGGAGATGGAGAAGGTGGAGATAAAGGTAGAAGAGGAGGAGGAGGAGGAGAAGGGAGGGAGAGGAGGAGGAGGAGGAGGAGAAGGAGAAGGAGGGAAAGGAGGAGGAGGAGGAGGAGGAGGAAGGAGAGGAGAGGAGGAGGAGAAGGAGAAGGAAAAGAGGAGGAGGAGAAGAAGGAGAGAAGGAGGAAGAGAAAGAGGGAGATAAAGGTAGAAGAGGAAGGAGGAGAAGCAGAAAGAGGGAGAGGAGGAGGAGGAGGAGAGGGAGAAGGAGGTGAAGAAGGAAGAAGGAGGGAGGAGGGAGGAGGAGAGGGAGGAGGAGGAGGGAGGAGAAAGGAGCGAGGAGGAGGAGGAGGAGAGAGGGGTGAGGAGAGCGGAGGAAGAGTAAAGAGAGAGGCGGAGGAGGAAGAGGAGGAGGAGGAGGAGGAGGAGGAAGGAGGAGGCAGAGGAAGAGGAGGAGGAAAGGCAGGAAGGAGAAGCGAGAAGGAGAAGGAGAAGAGCGAAAGGAAGGAGGGAGAGGACAGAGAGAAAGAGGAAGAGGAGATAAGGTAGAAAGAAGGAGCGGAGAGAGACAGAGAAGGACGGAGAGGAGGAGGAGAGGAGAAGGAGGAGAAGAGAGGAGGCAGAGGAGGAGAGGAGAAGGAGGAGAAGGAGGGAGGAGAAGGAAAAGGAAAAGAGAGGGAGGGAGGAGGAGGAGGAGAAGGGGAGAAGGAGAAGGAGAAGGAGGAGAGGAGGAGGAGGAGGAGGAGGAGGAGGAGGAGTGAGCAGTAGGAGGAAGGTAGGAGGAGAAGAAGGAGGAGGAAGAGGAGGAGAAGAGATATGGAGAAGGAGGAGGAAGAGAAAGGGAAGAAGGAGGAGGAGGAGGAGAAGAGAAAAGAGGAGGCGGCGGCGGAGGAAGAGGAAACGAAGGCGGAGGAGGAGGTGGAGGAGGCGAAGGAGGAGGAGGGCAATAGGATAAGAAGAGACAAAAGAAGAGGAGAAAGAGGAGATGGATACGGAGAAGAAGAGGAAGGAGCCAGGTGAGACGACGAAGGAAAGGGGAAGAAAAGGAGAGAGGAAGAAGATTAATCAACTAATGCATTCTCCATATTTCTTTAGCCGACATCAAAATCAAATTACACTGAGACCAAGAAAGAGAGCTTTAGATATGCTATACATACGGAGATGTCTTCGCGATAGATAATAGAAAATTGATAAAAAAAAAAGAGAAAGAGAGAGAAAGAATTGATAAAAAAAAAAGGGAGAAAGAGAAAATGCGGAGAAAAAATGGAAGATGTCTTGGCGATAGATAATAGAAAATTGATAAAAAAGAGAGAAAGAAAAAATCGGAGAAAAAAAGGGAGATATCCTGGCGATAGATAAAAGAAAATTGAAAAAAAGAGAAAGAAAAAATCGGAAAAAAATGGGAGATATCTTGGTGATAGTTAATGGAAAATTGATAAAAAAGGGAGAAAGAAAAAAAAATGTGATAAAGAAAACGGATATTAAAGGTATAAAGAAAATTTATTGGGAGTTGCAAAGTATTTTAATATTTACATAGTCCAGTAACATAAGCAGGGGAAACTAAAATAAAAAATAAAAATATTACTTAGTATAATCGTGATTAGGAAGGTAATCGTGATAACAATAAGAATACAAATCATAATGATAATAAAAGGGATAGAAAAAACATCGATAATAACATCAACAAAAGTAATAAAAATGATACTGATGATAATGATTTTGATAATGATAATAATGCAATGATGTAATGATAATAATGATGATGATAATGGTGATAGTGATGATAATGATGATAATTAGTAATATTCATAATGATAATGATAATAATAA
>NW_020868993.1:243629-246129 GCF_003789085.1 Penaeus vannamei | reverse complement strand
CCTCCTCTCTCTCTCATCTACCTCTTCTCTTCCCATCTTCTATCTCTCTATATCTCTCTCTCCTCCTTTCTTATATACTCATATACTTCGCTCTCTCTCCGGCCTCTCTACCCATCCCTTCGTCGCCTCTTTCGTTGTCTTCTTCATCTCTTCCTTGCGCGCTACTCTGGCCAGTCCATTCGCCATCTTTCCTTTCTTCTCTCTCAGTCGGTCTCTCTGATCTCATGAGGTCCGCTCTCCCTCCTCTCCCCCTCTCCCTACCCTCCCTCCCTTCTTCTCCCTCCTCCGCTCTTCCATCCTATACCCGACTCTCTATCTTATCATCTCTCTTCGTCTCTCTCCTCTCTCTCTCCCTCTCTTTTCTCTATCTATCTATCTATGATATGTTATATATATGAATGGATGAATCCCATATGCATATATACATGAAATCTCCTCTCTCTTCTCTCATCCTTCCTCTCTCTCTCTTCCCTCTTCTATTGTCTTTTCTTTCTTTTTTTGTCTGTTTTTGTCGTTGTTTGTGCAGTTTTTTTCGGCCTCACCTCGCTCTTTTTTCCTCTTCCTTTCTCACCGCATGTTCGAAGTTTCGCGGATCCTTGGTTGTTCCCTCGCGCGCATTCTTGCGCCGCCTAAGTTGCGTTCGCACGCTCCCACCCGCGCCTCGAGCAGGGGCGTCTTGCGCCAGCCACCAAACACTTATCGTACGTCGCTCCTTGTCGTCGGGTCCGCCGTATCGTGGTTGTTGGGGGGTTTCTCTCTTTCTGTTCTTCTCCCTCTTCTCCGGCCCGGGCTTTGGGCCCAAGCTTGGTCCAAAGTTCATGGAGATGAAGTTCTATGATTTTTGGATAGGATTAAAATGTCCTCCTGGAAGATTAAGAATTTTATATACGTTCTGTCTTCATTGTTCGATAATTTTAGTGTGAGCGTAAAAAAAATTAATAAATAAATAATAAATAGAGGGAAAGAAAAAGACATAAAAAATCGGACTAATATTCTTTCGGTAGGAGATTACTGGAAGAAGTATTTGAATTAAAAAGCACGTGATTCCGCGAAAAGAATGAGTAAAATAGATGGCCTGGAGTATTTTTTTAATGATAGATGTTTAGGTTCACTGGGCGAGTTTATATTCGCGTATAGGTTCTTATTAGTCCTGATATTTGAGCTTCCAGGATCGGCAGAGAGTGTGCTTTTGTTAAAATTATCGCTTAATTATAGTCCCTCAACATGGATCAATGGTGCAGATAGCTTCTTTGAAAAAATATTATCTAAAGGTTCTTTGTCCGATTTAAACCTATCGCGCATCATTTTTGTTTTTCTTTTTTTTGACGGTAAACAAAATTAATTTCCAGAGCATTCAACTTTGGTGTCGCTCTCCCCTCCTCCTTTACCCCTCCTCAGTCACTCGACTGTTTCACCCTCGGCTCGGTCGATCCCGACCCCGAACCCCTGGGACACCTTCGATGACACGCTGGCCTCGCCCTCCCCCTCGTCCCCGCACCCCCCTTCTGGAGCCCCGATACACCAGCCCATCCATGCTGACGCACGGCCTGTGGGCCAGAACGCCACTAAATTAGTCTACTCTCACTGCTCCCTCCCTCCTTCTCTTGGCGTCGTCCTCTCCGCGACTGCGCCTCTCCCTCTTTCTCGGTCGCTCCTATCCCACCGTCCTTTCCATCGCCCTCCCTCCCTCCTCTCTCCGCTCCCCACCCTCCCTCTTCTCTCCCCTCCTCTCCCTCCCTTCCTTCGTCTCTTTCCCACCTTCCTTCCCTCCCCCTGACATACACCTCTTACTACCCTCTCCCGCTCCCTCCAGCCCCACCTTTCCTCTCCCTCCCTCCCTCCCTGCTTCTCACCCTCCACCGTTCCCTTCCTGCCCTCCTCCCTTTCCCTTCCCTCCCTCTCTCATTCACACTCCTCTAAATTCTCCTCCCTCAACCTCAAACCGCCCCGAACAATCTCTCACCCTCCTCTCCTCCCTGTCCTCCCTCCCTCTCTACTGCCGGCACAACCCAATTCCTCCCTCTGCCCCTCCCTCCCCCTCCCTTCCTCCCTTAAAATCTTATAATTTCTCCCACACCAACCACAACTGACACCTAAATAAATCCTCCATTCGCCTCCCTCCCTCCCTCCCTCCCTCCCAACAACAATAATACACAGCCCCTACCACTCCTCCCATCCGGCCATTCTCCTCTCCCTCCCTTCCTGCCCTCCAGCACTGCTTCCACATCGCCCCTAACGCCTCCCTCTCCTCACCCTCCCTCTCCCTCCCCATCTCACTCTCCAACTCCCTACTCACCTCATCCATACCCTTACTCGGCCTCTCAACCCGTTCCTTCCCTCCTCCCTCCTTCCCTCCTCTCCTCCCCCCCCATCTCTAGCGCCTGTCCCCGGCCTCAATATAAGAGCCCCCCCCCGGCATCCGCTTAACCAGACTACAAGAATGTTTAATGTATTCCAGAAATATTCCGGGAATGTATAAAGTTGTGTTCTAATTCCATTT
>NW_020868993.1:226129-231129 GCF_003789085.1 Penaeus vannamei | reverse complement strand
AAACGAAATAAATTACTTTCCTCTTCTTCTTATATAGAAACCATAAACAATAAAGATAAAAAGATAAAACAAATAAAACACAATTAAAAATAATTATATCAATAAAATACAGATAAAAAAATATTTAAAATATTAAGAAAATATAACAGGGCGGAACAAATAAAAAGCGATAAATTTACTTTCTCGCTTAGTATATGAGGGAATCATAAAACAATAAAAATAAAATAGAATAAGATAAAACACAAATATAAATAATAAAAACAAATAGAAACTAAATACTAAACACACAAATATAAAAAATATAAGAAACTAAAACAAATAAAAGCGAGTAATTACTTTCTCCTTAGATAGAAATCATAAATAAAAAGCGAAAGGACAGTCATTTAAGGGGTCTCTCTCCCTCAATTAAGCTTTTAGTACTATTGAGTGCTAATGACGATGGGGCATTGACAACCCTCATGAGCAGAGAATTTTATGGCGGTGGAGAAAGGAAGAGGAGGAGGGAGGGGGAGGGAAGAGGGAGAGGGGGAGGGAGGGAGGAGAAGAGGAGAGGGGAGGAGGGAGGGGGGAGAGGGAGGAAGAGGGAGGGAGGGAGGGAGGGAGGGAGGGAGGGGAGGGGAGGGAGGGAAGGAGGAAGGGGGAAAGGAGGGAGGAGAGAGGGGGAGAGGGGGAAGGGGGGAAGGGGGGGGAGGAGGGAGGAGGGAGGAGAGGGAGGGAGGGAGGAGAGGAGGAGGGAGGGAGGCGAGGGAAGGGGTAGAGGGAGGGAAGAGGGAGGGAGGGAGGAGGGAGGGAAAAGGAGGGAAGGGAGGAGGAGGGAGAGAGAGGAGGAGGGAGGCAGGAAGAGAAGAGAGAGAGAGAAAGAGAGAGAAGAGAGAGAAAGAGAGAGAGAGAGAGAGAAGAGAGAGAGAGAGAGAGAGAGAGAGAGAGAGAGAGAGAAAGAGAGAGAGAGAAGAGAGAGAGAGAGAGAGAGAGAGAGAGAGAGAGAGAGAGAGAGAGAGAGAGGAGAGAGAGGAGAGAAGAGAGAGATGAAGAGAGAGAGAGGAGAGAGAGAGGAGAGAGAGAGAGAGAGAGAGAGAGAGAGAGAGAGACGAGAGAGAGAGAGGAGAAGAGAAGAGAGAGAGAGAGAGGTGAGAGAACAGAAAGAGAGATGGAGAAAAAAAAGAGTGTGAGAGGATAACAAAGAAAGAAAGAAAGAATAACGGACACGCTAAAAAAAAAAAAAAAAAAAAAAAACTCACGCAGAAAGATAGAAAGAAAAAAAGATAATAATGATAAAAGAGTTCGGCTATATTGACAAACAATCTTTTATCAGCGACAGACCTAATTATCCTTAATGACTTATATCACCGATGACTAATTACCCATCACGTAGACAAGGATGAAGTGAGTGTCAAAAAATAAATAAAAAAGGAAAAACAAAAAGAGATTAGAGTGGAAAAAGAAAGACAAAAAAGAGATTAGAGTGAAAAAATATGAAAAAAAGAAGACAAGAAGAGGAGATTAGAATTTTTAGAAAAAATAAGAAAAAAAGAAAGACGAAGAAAGAGATTAAGAGTGAAAAAAAAGAAAAAAAAGAAAGACAGAAAGAGAGATTAGAGTGAAAAAATATAGAAAGTTAGATTGAAAAAATAAGAAAAAAGAAAGAGAAAAAAGAGGAGATTAGAGTGAAAAAAAAGAAAAAAAAAGAAAGAAAAGTGATGATTAGGGGAAAGGTGAGATTGGGAATTAGGTGATTAGGGAATATTCACAAACGATTGGTAGGAATGAGAAAGGAGAAGAAAGTGAGGATTAGGGTAAAGTTGATCTCTAAGGGATTGAGTGATTCGGTGATTAGGGAATGCACAAAAACGATCGGGGGAAAGAGAAAAAAAGAAAAAAAATGGGGATTAGAGAAAAGGTGGTCTTTAGAGATTAGGGATTCGAGATTAGGTGATTGTGTGATTAGGGAATGGAGTGCACAAAACGATTGGGGGAAAGAGAAAAAAAAAAAAAAAAATTTAGAAAAAGGTGGTCTTTAGAGATTAGGGATTCGAGATGAGGTGATTGTGTGATTAGGGAATGGAGTGCACAAAACGATTGGGGGAAGAGAAAGAAAGAAAAAAAAATTGGGGATTAGAGAAAAGGTGTGGTCTTTAGAGATTAGGGATTCGAGATGAGGTGATTGTGATTAGGGAATGAAGTGCAGCAGAAACGATTAGGGGATAGGGGGAGGGAGGGTGATTAAATAGGGGGGGTTGGGCGGGAGAGGGAGTTGGATAGGTTGAAGGACGGAGAGAGGGAGGAAGGAGGATACGAGAGAAAGGGTAGGAAGGAAATGAGAAAGAACAGGGACAGGGAAGAAAGGGGAGGAGTTAGAGGAGAGGAGGAGGAGGAGGAGAGGAGGAAGAGAGAAGGAATAGGAGGTTGGACGTGGAGAGGAGAAGAGGAAGAGGAAAGAGAAATAGGAGGAGGAAAGAGAAGAATAGGAAGGAGAAGAAGAAAGGAATAGGAGGTTGGAGGAGGAGGAGGAGGAATCGGAGGAAAGAGGAGGAGAAGAAAATAAGGAGAAGAGAAGGAAGGAGGAGGAGAAAAGAGAAGGAATAGGAGGAGAGAAGAAGATAGGAATAGAAGGAGGAGACGATGGGAAATCAGAAAAGGAGACGAAAAGCGATGAGAAAAGGGGCGGAGAGGAGAGAGGGAAGGGAGAGGAAAAGGGAAGTGGAAGCAAGATGAGGTAAGAGGAAAAAAGGGAAGCGAGGTAAGGGGAAGGAAGGGAGGAAGTGAGGTGAGGGTGAGAAGAGGTGAGTGTGGGATGGAATGGGGAGGAGAGAAGGGAGGAGAAGGGGAGTGGAGAGGGAAGTGAGGAAGCGAGGTGAGGGGAAGGAAAGGAGGAAACAAGGTGAGAGGAAGGGAAGGAGAAAGCAAGGAGTGATGTGAGGGGAAGAGGAGAATGATGAGAGGAGTGAGAAACCAGAGGTGAGGGGAAGGGGAGTGGAGAGAAGAGTGTGGAACGGAGTGGGGAGGGAGCAGGGAGGGAAGGGAGGGGAGGAAGGAGGAAGCGAGAAAGTGATGCGATGGTGAGGGGAGTGTGGGACGGAGTGGGGAGGGAAGAAGGGAGAGAAGGGGAGTGGAGAGGGAAGCAAGGAAGCGATGTGAGGGGAAAGAAGAGTAGAAGAGAAATAAGAAACCGAGGTGAGGGAAGGGTGATGGAGAGAAGAGCGTGGAACGGAGTGGGGGAGGGAGAAGGGAGGGGAAGGGGAGTAAAGAGAGCTAAGAAACCGAAGTGAAGGGAAGAGGAGCGTGGAACGGAGTGGAGAGGAGTGTAAGAACGGAGTGGGGAGGGGAGCAGGGAGGGGAAGAGGAGTAGAAAGAGAACTAAGAAACCGAAGTGAGGGGAAGGGGAGTGTGGAACGGAGTGTAGAGGGAAGCAGGAGGGAAGAAAGAGGAGTAGAAAAGAGAAGTAAGAAACCAAGGTGAGGGGAAGGGGAGTGGAGAGAAAGAGTGTGGAACGGAGTGGGAGGGGAAGAGGATTAGAAAGAGAAGTAAGAAACGAGGTGAGGAGAAGGGAAGTGGAGAGAAGAGCGTGGAACGAGTGGGGAGGGAAGGAAGAGAACGGGTAACGGAGGGGGAGGGAGAGGGAAGAGAGTAAGAACGAGGTGAGAGGGGAGTGGAGAAGAGCGTGGGAGTGGGGAGGGGAGTAGAGAGAAGAGCGTGAACGGAGTGTGGAACGGGGGGAGGGGAGAGGATTAGAAAGAAAGTAAGAAACCGAGGTGAGGAGAAGGGGAGTGGAGAGAAGCGTGGAACGGAGTGGGAGGGGAGTAGAGAGAAGAGCGTGGAACGGAGTGGGGAGGGGAGTAGAGAGAAGCGTTGGAACGGATGTGGGAACGGAGTGGGGAGGGAACGGAGAGGGGAAACCGAGAGTAGAGCAGCAGGCATGGAGGAGCAGACCCCTGGGCGCCGCAGACCCTGGGGCGGAGGGGGATGTTGTCGCCGCTGCCACAAGCAAAGGCCTCGGGTGTTGTTGTTTGTTGTTTGTGCTGTTCTTGTTCTCATTTGATTGTTGTTTGTTGTTTTTGTGTGTTCTTTTCTCGTTTGATTGTTGTTTGTTGTTGTTTGTGCTGTTCTTGTTCTCGTTTTGTTGTTGTTTGTTGTTGTTTGTGCTGTTCTTGTTCTCGTTTGATTGTTGTTTGTTGTTGTTTGTGCTGTTCTTGTTCTCTATTTGATGTGATCGTTTGTTGTTGTCGCTTGATGTTGTGTTGTCCTTGTTCTCATTTGATTGTTGTTTGTTGTTGTTGTGTTGTTTGTGCTGTTCTTGTTCCCATTTGATTGTTGTTTGTTGTTGTTGTTGTTATTTCATTTGTGTTTGTGTTGTTCTTGTTCTCATCTGATTGTTTTTTGTTGTTTTGTTGTTGTTATTTCATTTGTTGTTTGTGCTGTTCTTGTTCTCATTTGATTGTTTTTGTTGTTGTTTTTATTTCATTTGTTGTTGTTGTTGTTATTGTTATTTCATTTGATGTTTGTGTTGTTCTTGTTCTCATTTGATTGTTTTTGTTGTTGTTGTTGTTATTTCATTTGTTGTTGTGTTATTCTTGTTCTCATTTGATTGTTGTTTGTTGTTTGTTGTTGTTTGTGTTGTTTGTGTTGTTCTTGTTCTCATTTGATTGTTGTTTGTTGTTGTTGTTATTTCATTTGATGTTTGTGTTGTTCTTGTTTTCATTTGATTGTTTTTGTTGTTTGTTGTTGTTTGTGCTGTTCTTGTTCTCATTTGATTGTTGTTTGTTGTTCTTGTTTTTATATTTGGTGTCTGTGTTGTTTTGTTCTCATTTGATTGTTTTTTTAATTGTTTGTGTTCTTGTTCTCATGTGTTGTTTGTTGTTCTTGTAATTTCACTGTTGTTCTTGTTATCCTTTCATTATTTTTGTTGTTCCTGTTATTTCGTTGTTGTTTGTGTTTCTTGCTTGTGTTGTTCTCCTTTCATTGTTTTTTGTTGTTCTTTTTTCATTTGGTTGTTGTTTTTATTG
>NW_020868993.1:206129-211129 GCF_003789085.1 Penaeus vannamei | reverse complement strand
GTCTCTCTATCTATATGTATTTGTCTGTCTATTAAACCTATCTGTCTCTCTGTCTATATGCATTTGTTTGTCTGTTTATATTTATCTGTCTTTCTACCTATCCTGTGTATCTCTGTCTCTTTGTCTGTCTTTTAGTCTTTCCTTCTGTCTGTATTTGTTTATCAACCTATCTATTCATCTGTCTGAGTGTATATCTATCAATCTATCTATCTATCTATCTATCTATATATCTATATCTATATCTATATCTATATCTATATCTATATTATCTATCTATCTATCTATCTATCTATCTATCTATCTATCTATATATATATATATATATATATATATATATATATATATATATTATATATATATATATATAGAGAGAGAGAGAGAGAGAGAGAGAGAGAGAGAGAGAGGGAGAGAGAGAGAGAGAGAGAGAGAGAGAAAGAGACAGAGAGACAGAGAGACAGAGAGACAGAGAGACAGAGACACAGAACACAGAGAGAGAGACAAGAAGAGAGAGAGAATATATAGAATATATATACATACATAAGTATATATATATATTATATATATATATATATATATATATATATATATATATATATATATATATATATAATATATATATATATATAAATATATATCTACCTATCTATCCCTATCTATCATCTATGTCTATTTATCCATCTATCTATCTGCCTATTTTTTTCTTTCAAATCATTAATCTGACCTTTTATCTACCGATAGATATATCCTTCTTCTGCCCTCTTTCTCTATACCCATTTCTTAGACCCATATCCTTCACCTATTTCCTTCCATCGTTCACACCTATTTTATCCATAACTCACACTCCCCTCCCCCATTATCACCACCCCACCCACACCCCATACACCCCCCCCCCCCAAAAAAAAAAAAAGAAACATGAATCCTCAAAAGTTCACGAAAGTTCAAAATGAACAAAGCCAGAATTAAGGAGAACAAAACCACCAAAGCCAGAATTAAGGAGAACAAAACCACCAAAGCCAGAATCAACGAGAACAAAACCACCAAAGCCAGAATTAATTTGAACTACCAAGCCAGAGTCAACAAAACGCAGAATTAAGTTAACGAGAACAAAAAAGCCACCAAAGCCAGAATTAACGAGAACAAAACCACCAAATCAACGAGAACAAACCACAAAGCCACTTCAAAAGAACAAACCACCAAAGCCACAAGCCACACCCACGCAAGCCACCTAGATGTTGAATCAATAAGACACTGGGAAACCAGGCCGTCGGGAGAGCAGACTGGAAAGCCATTGCAGTGTTCAACGAGAGCGAACTGCAGAGTCTAGATAGTGATAAGCAACTGCAGGATTTTTTGGGGTATTTTTTAAGATATGGAAGATTGAAAGAGAGGAGGAGAGAAGGAAGAAGGGAGGGAGGAGAGAGGGGGAGGAGAGGAGGGAGGGAGGAAGAAGGGGAGAGGGGGAGAGAAGAGGAGGGAAGGGAGGAGGGAGAGAGGGGGGGGGGAATGGAAGGAGGGAGGGAGGAGAAAGGAGGCGAAAGGGGGAGACAAAAGGAGAGAGAGTGGAAGGGAGGGAGGGAGGAGAGAGGAAGAGAGAGAGAGAGGAGGCCAAACGGGGGGACAGAAGGAGAGAGAGTGGATGGGGGAGGGAGAGAGGAGGAGATATGCGGAAGGGAGGGAAGGAGGAGTGAGGGAGGGGGGGCAGAGTCGAAGGGAGGGAGGGAAGGGAGAGGAGGAGAAGAGGAGAGAGGAAAAAGCGGAAGGAGAGAGAGTGGAATTAAGAGAGGAGAGAGAAGAGAGAGTGAGAGAGAGAGAGAGAGAGAGAGAGAATGAGAAGGGAGGGAATGGAAGAAGAGGGGAGAGAGGAGGTGAGAAAGTGGAAGGGAGAGGGTGAGGGAAGCGAGAGGAGGAGAAAGAGTCGAAGGGAGGAAGAGAGGAAGAAGGAAGAAGGGAGTGAGGGAGGGAGAAGAAAGAGAAGAAAGAAGAGAGGGAGGGAAGAGAGAAAGAGAAAAAAGAAAAAGAGAAAACTAGAAAGAAGGACAGGAAGTGAGAAAGAGAAAATGAGAGAAAGAAAGAAAAAAAATAATAATATTTAAATCACAGTCATAAACAGCTTATAAAAACAATTGTTTTTTGTTTCAACGGAGAGTAAAGATTTCCTATAAATTACAGCAACCTCTCACATGCAAAAGTGTAATTGTTTCTGTGAATTCTCTCTGGCTTTGTTTGTTTTTGTTTTTTGTTTCTTGTTTTTTTTTGTTTCTCTCTGCTTTGTTTGTTTTCTGTTTTTTGTTTTTGTTTCTCTCTGGCTTTGTCTGTTTTCTGTTTTTTGTTTTTTGTTTCTTCTGCTTGTTTGTTTTTGTTTTTTGTTTCTCTCTGGCTTTGTTTTTGTTTTTGTTTTGACTTGTCTGTTTTTGTTTTGTTTTTTGTTTTTTGTTTCTCTCTGGCTTTGTTTGTTTTTGTTTTTTGTTTCTTGTTTCTCTCTGGCTTTGCTTGTTTTCTGTTTTGTTTTGCTTTGTTTTGTTTTTTTGTTTTCTCTGGCTCTGTTTTTGTTTTTGTTTCTTCTGGCTTGTTTGTTTTGTTTTTTTGTTTTGTTTCTCTCTGGCTTTTTTTTCTGTTTGCTTTGTTTTTTTTTTTTTTGTTTTTTGTTTCTCTCTGGCTTTGTTTGTTTTCTGTTTTGCTTTGTTTTTGTTTTTTGTTTTTTTTCTCTCTGGCTTTGTCTGTTTTCTGTTTTGCTTTGTTTTTGTTTTTTGTTTCTCTGGCTTTGTTTGTTTGCTGTTTTGCTTTGTTTTTGTTTTTTGTTTTTTGTCCAGAGGGAGGCCGTGTCTGCCTTAGTGTGTAAGTTTGATTATATGTGCATCTTTGTGTGTGTGTGTTCGTGTGGATGTGTTTGGGATGAAATGTTTATTCGTTTGTGTGTGTCGTGCGTGTTTGTGTGTCTGTTTGTCTTTGTGTGTGTTTGTGTATGTTTTTGTCTGCGTGTGTGTGTGTGTGTGTGTGTGTGTGTGTGTATGTGTGTGTGTGTATGTGTGTATGTATGTGTATGTATGTATGTGTGTGTGTGTGTGCATGTGTGTGTGTGTTCATATATATTTATGTTTGCCATTATCTTCTTCTGTTTATGAATACATAACAATGGCTGTAAATTAGAAAACGTTCAGCCTCATTAACGTTTAAGTGCCATTGATGTTAATGACTGTAAATAGCATTAGCGAGCCTCTGGGGATTAAGATTTACGACTGAGTGTGAAACAGAAAAGGGGTTAAAAGAGAGAGAGAGAGAAAGAGGGTGGGAAATGAGAGAGAGAGAGAGAGAGAGAAGGAGAGAGAGAGAGAGAGAGAGAGAGAGAGAGAGAGAGAGAGAGAGAGAGAGAGAGAGAGAGAGAGAGAGAGAGAGAGACAGAGACAGAGACAGAGACAGAGACAGAGAAGGAGGGCATAAAATGAGACAGAGAGAGAGAGTAAAAGAGAAGGAGGGGAAGAAGAGAGACAGAAAGACAGAGAGAGAGAAGAGAGAGAGAGAGAGAAGAGAAAGAAAGAGAGAGAGAGAAGAGAGAGAGAGAGAGCTAGAATAGAGCACAGACAGACAGATAGACAATAAGACAAGCAAGGACTAAAGAAAAAGAAGGAAATAAAGTTATTAGATAGAGAGAGAGGAGAGAGAGACAAAGAGGACATAAAGAAAACAAAATGTCTCTAAAACACACAAACGACTGCCATTAAAAAAGAAAGAAAGAAAGAAAGAAAGGAAAAAAAACATAGGTTGGTATTTTAGGTGTTTACGTTCGTATGTATTTTAGAAAAGGAGAAAGTGGGAGAGAAAGAGGAGGTGGGTGAGAAAAAGATGGGGAAGGTGGGAGAGGTAGAGGAGGTAGAGAGAAAGGAAGAGGTGGAGTGAAAAAGAGGAAAAAGGGGGAAAGGAGGAGGAGAGAGAGAGAGAGAGAGAGAGAGAGAGAGAGAGAGAGAGAGAGAGACAGACGAGACAGAGACAGAGAGAGAGAGAAAAGATAGAAAGAGAGAAAGAGTGCACAAGAGAGAGAAGTGAAGAAGAACAAACAAAGACAAACAGAGAGACAGAAAGAGAGAGAAAAAAAAGAGAAAGAGAGACAGAAAGAGACAAGACGAAGGACCTTAAGACGGAAAATTTTAAGACGAAGAGTCCAGTTTACTTTTCCTTCCGCTGACCTTAATGCTACCTTAATGGGGGTCTTTCGGGGAGAACTTTGGACGAGCGAAAAACAGCCGGGCAAAACAAAGACAAAAAACAAAACAAAAACAAGACAAAAAAAAAAAAAAACGTTGGATAGACGGAGTGGGGTAATTAGAAGGAAACTTTTTTTTTTGTTTGTGTTTTCTTGTGTTTTTTGTTGTTGCTGTTAATTCTTTTTGTTATCATTTTCGTCATGGTTATAGTTGTAATGATGGTGATAAATTATCATTAATATATTTGTTATTATTATTATTGTTTATTATTTTATTATATTATTATTATCATTATTGTTGTTCCTCATCATCACCATCATCATCTTTTCTTCTTCTTTTTATCACCATCATTTTATCATCATCATCATCATAATTATTGTTATCATCACTCTCATTATTATAGTTATTGTTATTAACATTACCATCGCCATCATTACCATCATTATTACTATCACAGTGCCTATTATACCTATGATTATTATTACCAAAATTACAATTCTATCGATCTAATAATAATAAAAAAAATACTGATTTATTATAAAAATTTATCCATTTGTTTGTTTTTATTTATCATCATCGACATATATTTTTTATCATGTCTAAATTATGATTTAAACTGTATATGTATGCATATATATAGCTCACACACACACACACACACACACACACACACACACACACACACACACACACACACACACACACACACACACACACACACACACACCACACACACACCACACACACACACACACACACACACACACACACACACACACACAGACACACACACACACACAC
>NW_020868993.1:186129-188629 GCF_003789085.1 Penaeus vannamei | reverse complement strand
GAGAGGGAGAGAGAGACGAAGGGAAGGGGAGGAAGGAGAAAGGAAAGTGGGAAAAGGAAAAAAGAGAAAGAGGAGGAGGGGGAGAGGGAGGAAGAGGGGATGGGAGGAAGGAGAAAGAGATAAGGGGGGAGGGAAGAGAAAAGGTGGGGGAAAAGGAGAATAGGAGAAGCATAGGAGAAAAGGAGATGGAGAAAAGACACACACACAGAGAGAGAGAGAGACGGAAGGAGGGAGGGACATATATATATAATATATATATATATATATATATATATATATATATATATATATATATATATATATATATATAGAGAGAGAGAGAGAGAGAGAGAGAGAGAGAGAGAGAGAGAGAGAGAGAGAGAGAGAGAGAGAGAGAGAGAGAGAAGAGACAGACAGAGACAGACAGACAGACAGACGAACAGACAGAAATGAAGAAACGAAAGTTAAAGGAAAATCGAGAGAGAGAAAAAAATAGAATAAAGCAAACAGTAGACGGCAATCCAAAATTAAATTAAGCAAAATAATAAACAAATAAACAAATAAACAAATAAAAAGAGGCCATGATCCATGTTCTAACCTTTTCCATCTTTCGTTGCAGGCGCCATGTTCCACCTAAGTACAAGAAAGCACCGAAAGCGCCAACAGGAAGAAGCTGAAAGGAGGAAGAGAAGAGAAGAAGAGGAAGAGGAGGAGACGTCGTCAGAGGAAGAGGAGGAGGAAGACGGGAAGGAAGGAGAGGGGGATAAAAAGTCCGAAGGAGATGATGGAAAATAACTGATCATCTGTAAAAGAAAAGAAAAAAAATCGATGCAAAGTATTGCTTATCATATTTTTGTGTGCTTTAATCACTCTTTATTTTTCCATATATTCTTTCCCGGCAACAAGTATTTCATCACAGCTTAAACCGCTATAGAAAGAGAGAAGAAAGAAAACACTAATTAGCAACTCGACAAATTTATTCATTCGTCCCTCAAATACAAATTTCCCGTTTTCTTCATTTGCGCGTAAACAAACTCCGTTTTCTGTGGACATGCATCAGCTGAGAAATACAACGCGATTTCGCTTCCTCTGAATTATCGGAATATCCAATGAAACATCTACAGCTGGCGTGGCGGAAGAGAAACGCACCAAGCTTGAACAAACTTTGAACACTTCTTGAGATACGCGTCCGGCTGAACTTCAAGTAGGTCGTTCATAAAGTGCTTTTCGTCGTTAGAACTTCTGCCCTGAAGATCGTTTTCGTTGCGGTGTGTTTATCACTCGGTGTGCATCGGCCGCCATTTTCTTTTATTCTCTCAACTTTTGAACGAGTTCTTGTTTTCTTCTTTTTTTCTTCTTTTTTGAAAAACTCGGCTGTCAGACTTAGGATACTTGACGAAGAAGAAGAAGAAGAAGACAGGTGAATAATAGCATTTTTTCCAAGTTGTATTGATCGCTAAGGAGAAGAATAGACTACATTACCCTTTGTTGTGACAAGAAAAGCGCGGGAAAGTGTAGAAGAAGAAGAAAAATTACCGTTAGTGAATAATATTTCAAAGGAGAGATACAACGGCCAATTTCTAGAATATATAATTCACCAGCAATATATCATCCCTTCTTTTCAACCGACTACAACGAACTAACGGATATAACGAAAGGCGCAAACATAACAAAAGAATATTGTTAATTTTCAACCGCTTCCCGCCCAGCACTGAAGATCTTGCAGATAATTTTATTTTTCAAGAAAAGAGAAAATAATTTGAATAATAAGAAAGAAGAATAAAATAGAGAAAGGCGAAAGAAATTGAATAACCGTAAGAACAGGACAATAAATACATGAAAATTAGAACATGAAAAATAAATATTCGATGTAAGCAGAATCGCAGAAAGAAAAAATATATAGTAATAACGATAAAGACAGTAGTAGATAAAAATGAATAAATAAATTCCATCCAAGGAGTTCTCAACACAGACTTTGAATATCTATTATCACAAACTCCCAAGAAGTGCAATTCCTTCAAAAAAGAAAAGAAAAAAAACAAGAGTAATAACACCAATAAAAGAAAAAGAAGAGGAAATTCCCGCCATTTTTACTTTGACTTCAAGAACCAACGGAAAAAATCGGCCAAGATGTTGATGCAACACTACATGAAAAAGGTAGGCCTATGCTACTTTTTTTTATTTTATTTTTGCTATTTTTTCTCTTTATTTTTTCTTCTAATTAACCCCCTCGCCCAAATGATAAGGGTAATGATAAGAAGATTGAGATTAGTTGATCTTATATCTTCCAAATTCTATTCAAAATTTATTCTCCTAAATAAGGGAGAAAGAAAAAGATGATTATGATAGTAGTAGTAATAATAATGATAAAGATTATTGTGAAAATAATAGTGATAATGATAATAGTAATAAAAACAGTCATAGAAATAGTGACAATTATGATATTGATAATTGTTGTAGTAATTATGATGATAATAATGATAATAACAATCATAAAGATATAACGATAAAAACAATATAA
>NW_020868993.1:176129-183629 GCF_003789085.1 Penaeus vannamei | reverse complement strand
AGAAGGTGGGGAGGAGGGGGAAGGCGGATGGGGAAGAAGGGAGGAGGGGATGGGGAATGGAGAAGGAGAATGGGGGGAATGGAGGAGGAAAGGAAGGAGGGAGCGGGAGAGATGGGGGATGGGGGATGAGGAAGGGGGAGGGAGAAGGGAGGAGGAGGGGATAGGAAGGGTGGGGGAGGAGAAGGGGGAAAAATGGGGAAACGAAAGAGGAGAAATGGAAGGAAGAGGGGGAGGAGGGAGGAGAGATGAAAGAGTATGGGGGTAGGGGAGGAGAGAGTAGGAAGGAGGAAGGGAGAATGAGAGGGGGGAGGAGGGGAGAGGGAGAGGGAAAAGGGGGAAGAGGAGAGGAGAGGGTGGGGGTGGAGGGAGGAGAAAGGTGGTGGAGAAGAGGGAGTGGGAAGTAATAGGCGAGGATAAAGGAGGGAGAGGGAGTGGGAGGGGGGGACGAAAGGGAAACCGGAAAATAGATAGAAAAGGGAAGAGAAAGAGAACATATTTTCCGCCCTTTCCCTTCTCTACTTTCGCACCTTTCCCTTTCATCCCCGTCCCACCCACCCCTTCAGCCCTCTCTCCCTTCCACCCCTTCATCTTCTATCCCCCCACCCCACCCCCATTCACCTTCTCCCACCCCTCCCCACTCCTTCACCTTCTATACCTCCCATTCACATTCTCTCTCTCCCCCACCCCCTTCACCTTCTCTCTCTCTCCCCCCCACCCCTTCAATCTTCTATTTCCCTCCCAACCCATTCCACCTTCTCCCCCACCCCACCACTCCATTCACGCTTCTCTCTCCTCACCCATCACCTTCTCCCCCCCCCACCCCATCACATTCATATCTCCCCACCCCCCACCTCTTCACATTCTCATCCCCTCCTCACCCCCACCCTTCACCCTCTTCTCCCACCACCCCCACCCCTTCACCCTCCCCCCCAACCCCTTCCCTTCTTCTCTTCTTCTCCCCACCCTTCAACCCTCCCCACACCTTCACCTTCTCCTCCTTCCCTCCCCCCTCCACCCTTCACATTCTCTCCCTCCACCCCATTCACCTTCTCTCCCCCACCCCACCCCTTCACCTTTCTCTCTTCTCTCATCTCTCTCCTCTCTCTCGTCTCCTTGCCCACTTTCTCTCGACAGAGTTTACTTCTTCTCTCTCTCTTCTCTCTCTCTCTCTCTCCTCTCTCTCCTCCCACACCTTCAACCTCTCCTCGTCCTCTCTCTCTTTCCCCCCATCCCATTCACATTCTCTCTCTCTCTCTCGTTCTCTCTCTCCCCCACCCATTCACGTTCTCCTCTCTCTCTCCACCCCCCCCCCCATCCCATTCAGCATCTCTCTCTCTCTCTCGTTCTCATCTCTCTCTCTCTCTCTCTCTCTTCTCTCTCTCTCTCCCTCAATTCTCCTCTTTCACTGATCTCCCCATTCCATTCACGTTCTCTCTCTCTCTCCCCCCCCCCCCCCAGCTCGCCCACCCCATTCACCTCCCTCAAAAGAGATGGGAGAGAAAAGGTGAAAAGTTCAAAGTTCAAAGGTCGGATTTGAGCGCAGGTGACTGGCCAAAAGCACCTGGAAACGGGAAGCTGTATAGGAGAGAAAGGAGAGAAAGGGGAGAAGAGGAGGAGGAGGATAAAAGGGGGAAGGAGGAGGAGGATAAGCAGGGAAGGAGGAGAAGGGGTTCAAAAGAGGTGGGGGGGAGATAGAGGAGGAAGATGGTAAGGAAGAGGGGAGGAGAGGATCGAAAGAGGGAGAGAGAGGGGCGAGGAGGAAGGGGAGAGGGAGGAGGAGAAGGAGGAGGAAAGGTTTGAGATTAAAGAGTAAGAGCGGGAGAAGAGCTAGAGAGAAAGGAGGAGGAGGAGGAGGAGGATAAAGAGCAGGTGGCAGAAAAGGGAAAAAGAGAAAGAAATGAAAAGCGAGAAGGAGAAAGAGGAAAAAGAGGGAGAGGTCAAGGATGAAGAATAAAAAGTAGGAACAGAAACGAAATGGAAAAAAAATAGTCAGATAAAGAGACGAAAGAGAATGGAGAGGAAGAGCAACACCACCAGGAAGAAGAGGCGGAGGAGGAGGAGGAGGAGGAGAGGAGGAACGTGTCGGCCAGTCGCCAGTCCTCGCTGAACTGCGGTGGGGCACGGACGCACGCGCTCCAGCCCTGGCCCCTGTGTGGCGGAGGGGGCGAGCGGGCCTCCGACCTCAGTTCCCGATAGTCAACAATCCCCACAAAGAGAGAGACGGTCTTCGGGGCTTCCTCGTCCTCCTCTCGGGCCATGGCTCCCCGCCGTCCGTAGAGTGGCTCCCCTCCAGAGCCAGTTGCCCGCGCGTGTTCGCCGAGAGTGTTTGACCGGAGGGCGAGCGGGAGAGGGAGACTATGAACTGTCAAGGTTCACCGCTGAGCGTGAACCCCCGTGAACACACCGCCGCCGCTCCGACACAGGCGTCCTAAGGTGATTCCGAACGTGCGTGGTGTCCCTCTTTAACGTCGTGTGGTGCCTTCTTTACCTCTCCGCCGTGACGGGGTTTTCCGCCTTCGAGTCTGTCCTCTTGTCTGCGGTTCTTAAAGATGGTCATTAAAGGCCAAATTTCAGTCAGATAAGCCACTTTAATCATCCCACACTTCCACACCAGTCGAATCCGAGCGGAGAGAGAAAAAGGGAGAGAGAGAGAGCGAGAGAAAGAGAGAAAAATAGAAATTAAAATCAGTTCTCCCCCAAATTGGAAATCAAATGAATTAGATTATTTATAGAAAGAAGAGTCCTTGTTTTTTATTATCATTTGTTTATTTATATTGTCTGTTTGTCTGAGGGACCCGCCCGCCGAATTCAAAACAGAAAGAGAAACAGAAACCCAAAAACAGAAAAAAAATAATCAAATTATTTACAGAAAGACTTTTTTCTCTCTTTCTCTCTTTCCTTCTTTCTCTTTTTAATTAAGGGACTAAAGCAGGCCATAGCAACTAGGGTTAATAGACAGGGTCCGATAGACATTCGAGTGAGGGAAACAGCGCCAGGGGGGGGGGGATCCGCGTCGACGAGGGGAAGACACGAGTGCTGTAAGGACGAGACGAAGTGCTGCGACAATTAACGAACCACGTGACTTGAAGGAAAAGAAAATAAGGAGAAGGAGAAAGGGAGAGAAAGAGAAAGAGAAAATACGAGAAGGAGGGAAAAGAAAATAAGGAGAAAGAGAAAATACGAGAAGGAGAAGAGGAAACAAAAGTGGAAAAGAACAAAAAAAAGAGGAGAATAGGGAAGAAAGGAATGGAGAAAGGAAAGACAGAGAAGAAGAAAATAATATAAAGAGAAGGAGAAAATGAAAGAAAGAGAAGGAGAAGAGGGAAGAAAGAGAAGGAGTGAAGATAATAGAAGACGCACAAAATGATATTAATATACGTACCAAAAAAATATAAATAGAAGTAAAAAATAGAGATGCACAAAAATACGCGCAGGGATAAGACAAACTATATATATATATATATATATATATATATATATATATATATATATATATATATATATATATATATATATATATATATATATATGATAGATGCAAGGAAATAACTACGGAACCCGCAAAAAAATATTAAATATTATGTATATATACAAAGATAGATATATTTAGAAATATTTCTTACACAAAAAAAGAACTTTGTGTGACGCGTGTATTCAGTCCGGTTAATAATGAAACAAACTCAGAATAAATTAAAAGGATAAACGATGATAAGGAAATTATGATAAAAAAGATACAAAATAAACATTTACGAATTCCATGTTATTCAGTCTTGTCAAGTTACTTAGAACACAACTTTTGGGTTCTTTAAGTTACTTAAGTTACTTACATGTCTAAGTATGAATGTTTTACTGAAAGCAAGCCTATAATATTCTTCTAAGTATAAGTTACGATGCGTTCACTTATACGAGTAATATATATATATATATATATATATATATATATATATATATATATAATATATATATATATATATATTATATATGATATATGTGTAGATTGTAAGTAACTCACAACTTTGACGTATAAACATAGAAAGGTGTGCATGGTAGGAAAAAAACCTTTTGCAGAAATATGTATAGTAGAAAGAAGCCAATGGAGAGATATGTATGGTAGAAGGAAGCTTTTGTAGAAATGTGTATGGTAGCAACCGCCTGTAGAGTAAAATGTATGGTAGAAACCTTATATGCTGAAATATTTATGGTAGAAATCGTCTGTGCAGGAATATGTATGGTAGAAAGAATCCTATGTAGAGATTTGTATGGTAGAAAAAACTTATGCAGAATATATGGAATATGTATGGTAGAAAGAATCCTATGCAGATATAAGTATGGAAGCAACCGGAGATATGTATATATAAATACATGGTAGAAACCATATCTGCAGTAATATTTATGGTAGAAACCGCCTGTGCAGAAATATTTATGGTAGAAAGAAGTTTTTGCAGGAATACGTATGGTAGACACCGCCTATGGAAATATATGTATGGTAGAACTTTATCTTCAGAAATATTTATGGTAGAAACCGCCTGTGCAGGAATATGAATGGTAGAAAGAAGCGTGTGCAGAGTTATGTATGGTAGAAAGAAGCTTATGCAGAATAAGTATGGTAGAAATCACCTATGCAGAGATTTGTATGGTAGAAAGATTATGCAGAAATATGTATGGAAGCAACCTCCTATGGAGATTTATATATGGTAGAAACCTTATATACAGAAATATTTAAAGTGCAAACCGCCTTTGAAGAAATCTGTGTAATATTATCCGCTTATATTAAGAATAAAACCATAAGCAATTTAAAAAAATCAGAAAAAAAGAAAATTATTAAGAAAGAGGGAGGGAAAATTATCAAAACCTGAATCAAAATTACATATTCATCAAAAAAGTGATTGTGTCTTCAATATCCAAAAAAAGGAACAGACAACAACGGATAAAAAGGCAAACAAGACAACACCGATAACACGAGTTGAAAAATGAGGCGAGAGAAAGATAACACCTTTGACAAATAGCTCTACCGGTGTTGTATTCGACACAGCAGGGTTCCATGAAGCGGTATGACACCAGTGTGATTATGGTAATGGTGGTGTCAGTGGGAAACGTGATGTCATTTATGAATGCTCGTGTTATGGTGATGAGGATCATATCGAGAATTATGATCGTGGTGATGATGATGATGGTTATGATGATAAATATAAGAGAAAAGTAACAATAATAGCCGCAGAGAATTAAAGTGATGATGATGGTGATGATGATAAAGAGAAAAAAATAGGTGAAGTTAAATCGATCGTATTGATAAAGATAATAAAGATAGCAAAGATAATAATAATAATATGAACAGCGGAGATGATAATGATATCAAACGCATTATAACAACAATTTAAAAACATTTCCTCAACAACAACATTCACGCGGGTGCCTCATATTCCAAATCTTCATACGAATCATTAATAAAAAAACTAGAAAATGATTAAATAAATTAATTACCAAACAGCGTGGAGGGAGGTCTAAGCACGCTGGACAATATGCATGAACAACCACTATTGTTCATACACGTAAACGAATATTGTTCAGGGACCGTGCAAAATTGCCCAGCGATGGAACCCGCATTTTGCAAAACTACAGTTACTCCGGTAGAGGGTCCAAATAACCAATTTTTTATGGATAGAAATGCGGAATTGGAGTATGAGGGAGCATAGGCATGTGGTATGAGGGGAGAACTAGGCATGTGGTATGAGGGGAGAACTAGATGCTAGGCATTGTGCATGTGGTATGAGGGGAGCAACTAGGCATGTGGTATGATAGGCATGTGGTTATGGGGAGAACTAGGCATGTGGTATGAGGGGAGAACTAGGCATGTGGTATGTAGGCATGTGGTATGAGGGAGGGCATGTGGTATGAAGGGGAAGAAACTAGGCATGTGGTATGAGGGGAGAACTAGGCATGAGGGGAAGAACTAGGCATGTGTATGTATGAGGGGAGAGGCATAGGCTATGGCTATGTACATGTATGTAGGGAGACTAGGAATGCAGTATAAGGGAGAATTATGATATGCCGTATAGGGAGAAGGAAAAGATAGGGATATTAGTAGTATAAGGGAAATTGGATATATATAACCGGTGAGAAACTAGGCATAATATATAAGGGAAAATTAGGTATATGATATTGAGGAAACATGGTATATAGTATATGGGAAAATTAGGTATATGATATAGGTGAAAACAGTTCATATTGTATAAGGAAAAAATAGGTATATATAGGCTAAAACAATTCCTATTGTATAAGGGAAAAATAGGTATATGATATAGGTTGAAAACAAGGCATAATGGTATCAGGGAAACTTAAGTATACGATATAGGTGAAAACAAGGCAGATATACATATATATAATACTATAAATATATATATATATATATATATATATATATATATATATATATATATAATATATATATATATATACATATATATATATATATATATATATATATAATATATATATATACTATATATATATATATATACGATACTATAAGTGAAACTAATGTATGTAGTATAAGGAGAAAATAACAACTCGAAGCAGTAGGGATACAACAACAGCATAGTATAAGGAAAGACAAACGACACAGCACAAGGAAAGGCTAGCCCTATAGTATAAGTATGATATAAGTAACCCTACAAGACTAGTCCCATCAATTAATTAATCAAACACCAATTAAGATGCAATAAAAGACAAAAATGACAGTATAAGTGAAGATTATAAGACTATACAACCCCTTATAACCATCGCCTTATCTAAGTAAGCGATTCCGATCCCTTATATCACCCAAGCCCTTATACTAATACAAAGTCCCAACACGATTTCCTGTAATAGCTTGCCTAATCGATGGCTTATCATCCCAGTCCCCATAGAGGCCAAATTCCCTATCTAAATGTAGGTCAAAAACGACCTTACGAACAACAGCCGGTTTGTTTTGAGGGAGAAAGGAGAGGGGAGGGGTAGAGAGGGAGAAGGAGAGGGGAGGGGAGAGGAGGAAGAGGGAGGGGGAGGGAGAAAGAAGGTCGATTCGGGGAGGGAATGGAAGGGGGAGGGCGGGAAGGGAGAAAAGTAAGGGGGGGGGGAGGGGAGGGAGGGGGGAGGGAGAAGAGGGGGAGGCCGGTGGGAGGGGAGGGGGAGAAAATACGATGGCAACGGTTATATTCACTATATATATCAGCCATTTACACATCAAATTTCTTCTCCTTCTTGGCCACCCTTACCCAATACGCCTAATATTAACATCGCTCCATCTAACAACCTCATATTATTTACTCCACCTGACCCTACCTATACACAACCGCGCACTACTTATTTCTACCGACCTACCCTTACCTTAACTAGGCCCCACCTGATAAATCCCAGCCCGCCCACTTATAACTCACTTATTTACTGCACGTACCCACTTTTCTTATAACCCACCCACCAACCCACCTATAACCCACTCACAAGTTGACGATAGGCTTACAC
>NW_020868993.1:169813-174724 GCF_003789085.1 Penaeus vannamei | reverse complement strand
CGCCCACCCCACTACCCACCCATCCAACCAACCCTACCGCAATCCCCCTCATCATTTATAAACCAAGACATTAATTTGCGAATGTTTACATCAGCTGTAACGTGTGACTGATATCTTGCAGAGATTGCGAATACCTCTCGGAAATGTTGATTAACGGAGAGCTTGCGAGAGAAGGAGGAGAGGAGGAGGAGGAGGTGGCGGAGGAGAGAGGAGAGGAGGAGGTGGCGGCGGCTGAGTAATATTTTGATAATTGATGGCTATCGTTTGCGTCGGGAGGGTATTGCTGTGTGTGGCAATTACTGCCGGGAATGTGTTTGTTTGTGTTTTGTTTGTTTGTTTGTTTGTGTGGGTGTTTGTTTGTGGGTGTTTTTGTTTGTTTTGTTTGTTTTTGTTTGTGGGTGTTTTTGTTTTGTTTTGTTGTTTTTGTTTGTGGTGTTTTTTGTTGTGTCGGTATTTGTGGGTGTGTTTGTGTGCTGTGGGTGTGGTTGTTTGTTTGTTTGTGGGTGTGGGTTTTGTGGTGTTTGTGGGTGCTTGTTTTTTGTTTGTGTGGGTACTTGTGGGAGTGGATGTTTGTTTGTGGTTTGGGTCTTGTTTTGCTTGTGGTGTGAGTATTTTGTTGTGGGTGTGGGTGTTTGTCTGTTTGTAAAGGGGTGTTAGTTTGGTTGTTTGTGGGTGTAGGCGTGTATGTGTCGTTCTTCTCTCTCTTCGGTAGTTTTTTTTGCCTGTCTCTCCTCTGTTTTCCTCTCTCCTCTCTGTATCTCATTCTATCCATTTCCGTCTCTCTCT
This sequence comes from Penaeus vannamei, assembly GCF_003789085.1. NCBI lineage: Eukaryota > Metazoa > Arthropoda > Malacostraca > Decapoda > Penaeidae > Penaeus > Penaeus vannamei. The sequence goes on along the minus strand of NW_020868993.1, from coordinate 173,938 downwards.
TTCTTTCCTTCTCCTTCTTTCTAGTTTATTTCTTCTCCTTACGCCCTCCCCGCTTTACATCTCCTCTCTCTTTCCTTGCTTATTCTCCTCTTTTTTCTTGACGCATTTCTCAAGTCTCTCTTTTAACATCTTCTCAGATATTGTCTTCTTTTCCTCCTCCCCTTCCTGCTCTTCCTCTTCTCCCTTCTTCCTGTTTCCCCTCATATTTTCCCCGACCCCCTTCTCCCCTCTCCTCTTCCCCCCTCCTCCCTCCTGCCTTTCCCCCTCCCTTCCTTTTCTCTTTTTATACACCGCCTTCCACCTCCACTCCCAACCCGTCTCCCTTCCCCCTACTTTCCCCCTCTCCCCCAGTTCCTTCTTTCTGTCCCTCTCTCACATTCCTTCCCTTAATCTCTCTCCTCTCCCCTCCCTCCCCGTTCTCTCCCCTCCTACCTCCTCCTTCTCCTAACCTCCCTCCTCCTTCGCCTATTCCTCTTTTTTTCCCTCCTTTACGCTTTCTTCCCTCCATTCCCCATTCTCTCCCCTCCCTCCTTTCCCTTCCTCCCCTTCCCTCCCTCCGCACCTATCCCCTCCCTCCCATCTCCCTCTTCCACCTCCCCTCCCCTCCCCACCTCTCCCCTCGTTTCCCTCCCCACCTCCCCTTCCCTCCCAGTGCTCGCTCTTCTCACTCCCTCCCCTCCCATGTCCTCCCCACTCCCCTTCCCTCAGTGCTCCTCCCTTTCTCCTCCCCTCCCCACCTCCCTCCCCTCCCCTCCCTCTCCTCCCCACCTCTTCCCACCAGTGCTCCTTTCCGTCTCTTCCCCCCTCCGTAGTTTGCCCCCTGCTCCTTCCCCCTTCCCTCCCTGCCCACCGTCCTCCCTCCCTCCTCCCCTCCCACCTCTTTTCCCCCCCTCCTCCCACCCCTCCCCTCCTCCCGACCCCACTCCTTCCCCTCCTTCCTCCCCACCTCAACTCCTCCTTCCCCCATGGTTCCCTTTCCTGCCCTGCCTCCCCTCATCCCACCCCGCTTTCCCCCCTCCTCGCCCACCTCCTTCCCTCCCCTCCCTCCCTCCGCCCTCCTCCCCCTCGTTCCCCTCCCATCCCCTCCCCTCCCCCACCTCCCTTCCCCCCTCTTCAGTGCTCCTCCTTCCTCCTTTCCCCCTCCCCTCCCCCCGTCTCCCCTTCCCCCTCTTCCCTTCCCCTTCCCTCCCCTCCCCCTCCTACCCTTGTCCCCTCCTACCCCCTCATCTCCCACACCTCCTTCCCTCCCCTCCCACTCCCCCCTCCCTCCCAGTGCTCCTCCTTCCTCCTTCCCCTCGATTCCCCCTCCCCTCCCCACCTCCCCTCTCCCTCCTCCCCCACCGCTCCTTTCCCCCCCTCCTCCTTCCCCTCCTTCCCCTCCTCCTTTTCCCTCGGTTCCCTCTCCTAATTGCCTCACCGCCCACCCGACCGCCTCCTGAATGACAGATATGCTTACTTAACACCTGGCTCTCGCATGACGTCATTCCGGTGTGTGAGGATGGGGGGAGGGGGGGGAGGGGGAGGGGGGGGGAGGGGGGATGTGTATGGATGGGGATGGGGATGGGGATGGGGATGGGTGTGGTGTGGTGTGTGTGTGTGTGTGTGTGTGTGTGTGTGTGTGTGTGTGCGTGTGTGTGTGTGTGTGTGTGTGTGTTGTGTGTTGTGTGTGCGTGTGTGTGTGTGTGTTCGTTTTGTGTACGTGTGTGTATTTTTGCATGTTTTTTTTTTTTTTACGTGTGTGTTTGTGTGTGTGTTTGTGTGCGTATGTGTTTACGCGTGTGTGTATGTGTGTGTGTGCATGTATATGTTTGTACGCTTGTGAATGTGTGTGTGTGCATTTTTTTATTTTCTTTACTTATGTATTTGTACGCTTGTGTGTGTGTATTCTTATTTTTTCACGTGTATGTTTGTACTATGTGCATGTACGCGTCTTTCATGTGTGTGTGTGCGTGCGTGTGTGTGTGTGCATTCTTATTTTCTTCTTCACGAGTATATTTGTCCCTATGTGCATGTACGCGTCTTTCATGTGTGTGTATGTGCGTAAGTCCGTGTGCACTTATGCCTCTTTGCGGCAGACCTGTTCCGGAGCGCCAAGGACCTTCCCCGAGGCACTGATTTGATACTATGCTGTCTTGCGTCATAAAACCGGCGCTGCAGATGGCAACACTGCGCTTTCCCGGAGCTTTATTCTCGGGAGAAAGAGGAATGGAAGGAGGGAGAGGAAGGGAGGAAGGGAGGGAAGGAGGGGAGGGAGGAGGAAGGAGGAGGGAGGGGAGGGGAGGAATGGGAGGGGAGGAAGAGGAAGGGAGGAAGGAGGGGGAGAGGAAGGAGGGAAGGAAGGAGGAGAGGAAGAGGAGGAATGGAAGGAGGGAGGAAGGGAGAGGAGGAGAAAAGAGAAAGAGAGGGGAGAGGAAGAGGGAGGAAGGAGGGAGGAAGGGAGGGGGTGAGGAAGAGGGAGGAATGAAGGAGGAAGGAGAAAGAAGAGGAGGAGGAGGAGGAAGAGAGAGAGGGAGGAGGAAGAAGGAAGGGAGGAAGAAAAGGAGAGGAGGAGAGAAAGGAAGAAAGAGAGGGGGAGAGGAAGGGAAGGAGAGAGGAAGAGGGTGAAAGGGAGAAGAAAAGAGGAGGAGGGACGAAGAGGAGAAGAGAAAGGACGGGAGGGGAGAAGAGAGAAGAGGGTAGAAGAGGGATAAAGAGAGGGAGGGAAGAGGGTAAAGGAGATAAAGAGAGGGAAGGAAGGAAAGGGGGGGGGAGTGGAGGGAAGGGAAGAGGGAAAAGAGGGAAGAGGGAGAAAGGGGGAAAGAGGAGGGGAGGAAGGAAGGAGAAGGAAAGAGGGAGAGAGGGAAGGGAAGAAGAAAGAGAGGGAAGAGGGAGGAAAGGGGGAGGGAGGAGGAAAGGAGAGGGAGGAGGGGAAGAAGGAGGAATAGAGAAAGAGACGGGGAAAGGGAAGAAGGAGGGTAGAAGAGGGATGAATAGAGAAAGAGAGGATGAGGGAAGAAGGGAGAAAGAGAGAGAAGGACGGAGAGGGGAAGAGGGAGAAAGGGAGAAAGAGAGAGAAGGACGGAGAGGGGTAGGGGGAGAAAGGGAGAAAGAGAGGGAGGAAGGGACTGAGATAGGGGGAGAAAAGGTAGGAGGGGGAAGGAAGAAGAAGAGAAGAGAAAGAGAGAGGGGAAGAGAGGGAGAGAAAAAGAAGCAAGAAAGAAGTAAGAACGATATAATGTAAAAAGAGGTATAGACTATGAGAGATGAGAGAAGGAATGGAGAAGGAAGAGCAAACGAAAGGGGAAATAGAGTGAACAGAATAAAAAGTGACAGACAAAACAGGAATAAAGCTATCCATATCTCACTTTAGGTTTTCCAAACTCAAAAAAATAAGGAAGAGAGGAGAGGGAGGGGAATATAGACTTAGGATAGACTGATAAACAGAGGAAAAGAGATAGATAGGATAAGATGATGAATGATAGATTTTTTAAAATAATAGTAAGGAAATTATTCATGGAGAGAGAAATAAAAATAAAAAAGGAGAAATGGGAGACCGAGATTAAGAAAACGAGAAGAGGAAATGGAAAGATAAATGAAGCAAAAAATTACAAAAACAAAAATGAAGAAGAAAGCGAAAGAATGGAAAGAGGAAGAAGAAGACAATAAAGATGAATAAGAATAGAAGAAGGGAAATAAGAAGAGTAAAAAAGAAGAGAGAGAAAGAGGAAGAGAGAAAGAGAGAGAGAGGGAGGGAGGGAGGGAGGGAGGAGAGGGAGAGAGAGAATGAGAGGGAGCGAGGGAGGAGATTGGAAGAGAAAGGAAAAGAGAGAGAGAGGAAGAGAAAGAGAAACAGACAGACAGAGAGAGACAGAGAGAGACAGAGACAGAGAGAAAGAGAAAAAGAAAATCCGCATTTTGTCCAGTCCCTCTTCTAACCCTTTCCGCCTTTGTGCTCCGCGTGAGGGAGAGAGAGAACTGAAGGATTTTTTTATTGTCTTTTTATTGTATCCCTTTTTTTGGGTAGAAAAGCGGAGATAGGAAGAAGGAAAGAAACAAAATAAAAGGGGAACAAAGAATCCCACTCGGCTTATGGGGATTCAGAACTGCCAACCCTCCCGACAAAACTCTCGAACATTCTAGTGCAAG
>NW_020868993.1:157313-162313 GCF_003789085.1 Penaeus vannamei | reverse complement strand
GTGCTAGTGTGATAGGGCCTTAAGTCTTTAATTTTCCGCTTCGCGCCATTGCAACGGGGTTCAGAGATGTGTCGTTGGGGATTTTTGAATTTTAAACGAAGGGGATTTTTTTTTTTTTTTTTCTTAAGGGTGAATTTTTTTTCTTTCTTTATGATTGCGTTTCTCTTATGCGGGTTTCTTTTTGTCTTTCTATTTTTTCTCTCTTTCGTTCTCTCTTTATTTTCTCATCTCTCGCCCTTTTTCTCTCTTCTTTTTTCTCTCTCTCTCTCTCTCTCTCTCTCTCTCTCTCTCTCTCCTCTCTCTCTCTCTCTCTCTTCTCTCTTCTCTTCTCTCTCTCTCTCTCTCTCTCTTCTTTTCCTATCCCTCTCCTCCCTTCCTCTTCTTTCCCTCCTCTCCTCGCTGACCTTTCTTCACGATGCCGACCTTTCCGCTAGTGGCTTCCCTGACCTCTCTTTCCTCTCTCTCCTCTCTCTCCTCTCTCTCTCCTTCTCTTCTTCTCTTCTCATCTCTCCTCTCCTCTCCTCTCTCTCTCTCTCCTCTCTCTCTCTTTCCTCTCTCACCTCTCCCTCTCACTCTCTCCTCTCCCTCTCCTCTTCTCTTCCTCTCTCACTCTCTCTCTCCCTTCTCTCTTCCCTCGCCTATCCTGTCTCTCTCCGTCTCTCAATCTCGTCTCTCCCCATGACATCCCATTCCTCGCTCTTCATCTCCTCTCATCTCTCTCTCTCTCTCTCCTCCTTCGTCGTCTTCTCACATCCTCTCTCTCTATCTCTCTCTCTCTTCTCCTCTCTCTATCTCTCTTCTCTCTCTCGGGTCCTCCCTCTCTCAGTCTCCTCCGAAGTCGCTTCCCTCTTCTCTCTCCCCTCTCCCTCTCCTCTCCCTCTATCCCTCTCTCAGCATGACATCAGACATCGACGAGGTCATGAGTCGTTCGAGTGACATCAGCTGTTTTTCTTCCGTCCGTGCGCTGTCATCTTGTTTGCCTGACGCTGATCTGTTTTGTTGTTGTTGTTGTTGTTGTCGTTGGGTTTGTTGTAATTGTTTTCTTTGTGTTTGCTGTTGTTATTATTGGTATTGTTATTGTTGGTATTGTTTTTATTGTTGTTGTTTTTGTTACTGTTATTATGATTGTTGTTATTATCTTATGATTGATTGTTATTGTTTTTAATTGTTTTTTATTGTTGTTGTTACTGTTATTATGGTTGTTGTTATTATTCTTATGATTGTTATTGTTATTGTTGTTATTGTTTTTATTGTTGTTGTTATTGTTATTATTGATTTTGTTGTTAATATTGCCACGATAATTACTATTATTGTTATTATCACATTTATTATTGCTATGATCATTCTTGTTGTAACCATTATTATTATCATTGTTGTTATTGCTATTATTATTATCATCATCACCATCATCACCACAATCACCATACTCATTATCTTGATCATTATATTCTTATCACTATTATCACAATCACAATCCTCGCTACAACAAAATCTTAATTACAACACGCAGAGACCTTTACAATGAGCGGATGGGACAAATGAACACGTAATTTATGTTCCGTTTTGTTCACGGTGAACAAATGGAGAACACAGGCAGAACAAGCACACGGAATAGCAAGAACAAAAATATATATAATACCTTTTGTTTTCCATAATTGGTCGTAACGCCTGTTCTTGTTGTTATTAAGGGGGGTGTTGTGATTGTAAATTCGAAAAATGTGTTTGTTTGTGTTTGTTTGTGTGATTGGGGGTAGGGGAGGGGGTGGGGGTGTGAGGGAAGGGAGGGTGGGGGGTCAGGCATGTCTGTGTGAGTGTGTGTGTGTGAGTAAGGGTATGTGTGTGTGCGAAGGTGAGTGTGTGGTGTATGCATGTTTTATTTTTGATTATGTGTGTGTGTGTGTTTATTGGTTAGCGTTGGAGTTGTATGTGTATATGTGTAATGTATGTGTGTGGGAGTGAGGTGTGTGTGCGTGTGTGTGTGTGTGTGTGTGTGTGTGTGTGTGTGTGTGCGTGCACTAGAGATTTTATAGTTATAAAAATGTCTGATAATGAACCTCATTGTAATAGTTGATAGTGATAATGATCATTATGGTGATCATAATGATATTGTTATTAATAGTAAAAAGGAATAAATGTAATGATAATGATAACTGTTGTAATAGCAATAGTGTCATGGCGATAAATAATGATAATAATTAGTAGTATGATGTTAATGATAATAGAAGTTATTATAGACTAGTAAGTATAAAGTGGTGATGATGATAGTGATGATGATAGAAATGATAATAATGTGAATAGTGATTATAGTAACAATGAAAGGGATAATTATATTGATAAGAGTGATAATGATAATGACAAAAATAGTGATAATGACAATGATAATGAAATTGATAAAGATTAGAAATGAGAGAGATGGTGAGTAAAAAGTGATGATAATGATAGGAATAGGGATTATAGTAATGATGAAAATGATTATAATAATATATGAGACAATGAGAATGAGAATGATACCGATAATGATATTGATAATAAGATCTGTAATACTGTAATGGTGAACTAAATAACTTTGAAAAAGGGTAAAAAAAAATCAAATTGCTAAAATCACTTAGCATGTTAGTAAAGAAATAATGAAAAAATAAATAAAAAGATTAAAAAAAAAAAAAAAAAAAAAAAAAAAATATATATATATATATATATATATATAATATATATATATATATATATATATATATATATATATATATTATAATATATATATATATAAGATTAACAAAATATATTTAAATGAATATAAAGTGGCAACTCGCCCCCCCTACTGCAACACACACATACATATGCATTAAAGCTGGTACGTGTCTATGTGTTGGTATGTATCTATGTATGGAATGTGTGTATGTATGTATGTGTGAATATATTTATGTATATATCTATGTGTGTGTGGAATGCATGTATGTATGTATGGAATGTGTGTATGTATGTATGTGTGAATGTATCTGTTTGTGTGTATGTATGGAATGTATATATGCATGTATGTTGTATCTATGTGTATGTATGTATGTGTGTGAATGCATCTATGTATGTATGTATGTATAGAATGTGTGTACTGATATATGTATGTACGTGTGTATGTATGTATTATGTGCATGTAATGTATGTATTCGTACATCTCTGGTATGTGAGTATGGGTGATTGTGTGTGTGCGTATCTTCTACCAAAGTCTGGCCGCTGCTCTCTCCCTCCCTCCCCCCCGCCCCACCCACCCCCCCCTTCGCTTTTGTCAGCTGGGAATTTTTATAAATTCCTATTGTCTTCTGTCGAGTCTCCTTCGGGTTAGTATTTTGTGTGGTATGGTGTGTGAGGTGTTTTTTGATGCTGGTATTGGTGTTGGTGGTGGGGGTCGAGGTGTGGTGATGGGGGTGGTGGTGAGGGTGGGGTGAGGCGAGGTGGTGAGGGTGGTGGTGATGGAGGTGGTGGTGATGGGGTGGGGTAAGGGTGGAGGTGTGTGAGGGTGTGTGAGGGTCGAGGTGTGAGGGTGGTGGGGGTGGGTGTTGAGGGTGGTGTGAGGCTGGTGTGGTGGTAGTGGATGGGGGTGGTGGTGAGGGTCGAGTGGTGGTGGTGGTGGTGAGGATGGTGGTGGTGAGGGGGTTGTGTGAGGGTGATGGGGTGGTGAGGTGGTGCTGGGTGAGGGTGAGGGTGGTGGTGTTGGTGTTGAGGTCGAGGTGGTGAGGAGGTGGTGGTGATGGGGGTGGTGGTGGTGAGGGTGGAGGTGGTGAGTTGTGGTGAGGGTGGAGGTGGTGGTGAGGGTGGTGATGGGGTGTGGTGGTGGTGGTGTTATTGTTGTAGTTCTTTTGTATTTTTTGTTCTTGTTTTTGTTGTTGTATGTTATTGTTTTTATTCTTGTGCGTTGTTTGTTATGTTATTATTGTTTTTTGATCCCGTCGTTATTATCTTTATGGTTATTAATCAATATTTGCAGTGTATTGTTATCATTGTATTTTTCCACTATAATTCTTCTTACACTGTTATTAATACTCCTGTTATTATCGTGTCCTCTATTTTCGCTCCACCGTTTTGATATCGTTATCATTATTGTTGATTGTTGTCATTTTATGATTGCTGTTGAATTCGTCCTTATCATCATCATCATTATTATTTTTATTGTTATTTCCATCATTATCCTCAATTATTTTTTGTTGTTGTTGTTAATCATTCTTCTTATTTGTTATTTCCAGAATCATTATTTTGTTAGTGTTGTTATCGACTGTTGTTTATTGTTATTATTTCTGTTGTGGCTTCATAAAAGTAAAAAATCACTGCTATTGGTTATTAACATTATATTGTCATTATCATAATTACATCGTTATTTTTATCGTCCCATTATAGTTCCTTTCCAATCATTATCTTGTTATCATCTTTATCTATGCAACCTTTTCCTCATTGTTTAAAATGCACTTTTATTGCCTTTATTAAAACGATTTTCTCCATCCTCCCTCCTCTCTCTCTGTCTAAGGAATCTTCAGCGTCTCTCTCTCTTTCTCTTTCCTCTCTTCTTTCCTCATCTCTCTCTCTCTCTCGTCTTTCTCTCTTTCTCTCCTTTCTTTCTTTCTTATCTTTTTTCTCTTTTTTCTTTTTTTCTTCTTTTTCTTTTCTTCTCCTGCTCTCTCGTCTCTCTCTCCTCTCTCTCTCTCTCTCTCTCTCCTCTCTCTCTCTCTCCCTCTCTCTCTCCTCTCTTCTCCTCCTTCTATCTTCTCTCTCTCTCTCTCTCTCTCTTCTCTCTCTCTCTCCTCTCTCTCTCTCTTTCTCCTTTCTCTCTCTCGCTCTCTCTCTCTCTTCTCTCTCTTCTCTTCTTCCCTTTCTCTCTCTCTCTCTCTCTTCGTCTCTCTCTCTCTCTCTCTCCCGTCTGTCTCTCTGCTCTCTATTTCTTATATCTTTCTCTCTCATCTCTCTCTCTCTTCTCTCTCGTCTCTCTCTTCTCTCACTCTCTCTCTTCTCTCTATATA
>NW_020868993.1:141495-152134 GCF_003789085.1 Penaeus vannamei | reverse complement strand
CTCTCCTCTCTCTCTTCTCTCTCTCTCTCTCTCTCTCTCTCTCTCTCTCTCTCTCTCTCTCTCTCTCTCTCTCTCTCTCTCTCTCTCTCTCTCTCTCTCTCTCTCTCTCTTCTCTCTCTCTTCTCTCTCTCACTCTCTCTCTCTCTCTCTCTCTCTCTCTCTCTCTCTCTCTCTCTCTCTCTCTCTCTCTCTCTCTCTCTCCTCTCTCTCTTTCTCTCTTTTTCTTCTCTTTCTCCCTTTTCTATCTTCTCTCTCTTCTCTCTCTTCTCTCTTTTCTCTCTCTTCTCTCTCTTCTCCCTCTTCTCTCACTCTCTCACTCTCACTCTCTCACTCTCTCACTCTCTCACTCTCTCTCTCTCTCTCTCTCTCTCTCTCTCTCTCTCTCTCTCTCTCTCTCTCTCTCTCTCTCTCTCTCTCTCTCTCTCTCTCTCTCTCTCTCTTCTTTCTTCTCTCTTCTCTCTCTCTCTCTTTCTCTCTCTCTCTCTCTTCTCTCTCTCTCTCTCACTCTCTCACTCTCTCACTCTCTCACTCTCTCATCTCACTCTCTCTCTCTCTCTCTCTCTCTCTCTCCTCTCTCTCTCTCTCTCTCTCTCTCTCTCTCTCTCTCTCTCTCTCTCTCTCTCTCTCTCTCTCTCTCTCTCTCTCTCTCTCCATGCCTCCTGGCCGTTGCCCCGACAAGGAATAACGCAGAAATGGCCTGGGATCAATACTGTACCGTTGTTTATACTGAACTTGGCCGGAGATTTGCGTTGGCGAGGTTGACAGTTAGGTAATTATGACCATTTATTGGCACTTGAGTTGCCGGTAATGGTTTCGCCTCGCCTTCTGCTTGCATGTTGTGGGTATCTGTATGTGTGTGTGTGAGGGATGGAGGGGAGAGAGGGAGAGAGAGAGGGAGGGAGGTGAGAGAGAGGTGAGAGGAGGGAGGGAGGGAGGATGAGAGAGAGGGAGAGGGGGATGAGAGAGAGGGGAGAGGGACGGAGGGAGGTAGGATGAGGAGATAGAAGAGAGGGGAGAGAGGGAGAGGGAAGGATGAGAGAGAAGAGAGAGAGGGAGAGAGGGAGGGAGGATGAGAGAGAGGGAGAGGGACGGAAGGGAGGGAGAAGAGAGGGAGAGGGAGAGGGAAGGAGGATGAAGAGAGAGAGAGAGGAGGGAGGAGATGAGAGAGAGGGAGAGGAGGAAGAGGGATTACGGATGGGGAAAGAGGAGGAGAAGCAGGGGAGGATGAGAATGGGGAAGCGAAGTAAAGGAAAGTGAGAGGTTGAGGGAAGGGAAAAGGAGCAGGAATTAGAGAAGGTGAGGAAGGAGAGGGGGAAGGAGGAGGAGGAATGGAGAGGAGTGAAGAGGAGGGAGGAGAAGGAATAGAGAAGAGGAGGGAAGGGAAAGAGGAAGGAAGGAAAGGAAGGAGGGAGAGAGGAGAGAAGACTGAGAGGGAAATAGAAGAGGAAAGTGAAGAAAAGGGTGGAAGGGAGGGTAGGGGGGTGAAAGGAGGAGGGGGGCCAGGACGTGCAGCAGGGGGATTCGAAGCCTATTCGCGCCCTGCTCGCCCCTGCTTCGCCCTGCTTTTGATCAAGCAGTCGCGGGCGTCGGCAAAATTCGCCCTGCTCCGCCCTGCTTCGCCCTGCTTCGCCCTGCTTTTGATCAAGCAGTCGCTGCGTCAAAATTCGCCCTGCTTCGCCCTGCTTTGATCAAGCAGTCGCGGGCGTCGGCAAATTCGCCCCTGCTCCGCCCCTGCTCCGCCCTGCTTTTTGATCAAGCAGTTCGCGGCGTCGGCAAATTCGCCCTGCTTCGCCTGCTCCGCCCTGCTCCGCCCTGCTTTTGATCAAAGCAGTCGCGGGCGTCGGCAAAAAATTCGCCCTGCCCGCCCTGCTCCGCCCTGCTTCGCCCTTGCTTCGCCCTGCTTTTGATCAAGCAGTCGCGGGCGTCGGCAAAAAATCGCCCTGCTCCGCCCTGCTCCGCCCTGCTTCGCCCTGCTTTCGCCCGCTTTTGATCAAGCAGTCGCGGGCGTCGGCAAAATTCGCCCTGCTCCGCCCTGCTCCGCCTGCTCCTCCGCCCTGCTTTTGATCAAGCAGTCGCGGGCGTCGGCAAAATTCGCCCTGCTCCGCCCTGCTCCCCTGCCGCCCGCCGCCCTGCTTTTGATCAAGCAGTCGCGGGCGTCGGCAAAATTCGCCCTGCTCCGCCCTCTCCGCCCTGCTGGCCTCCGCCCTGCTTTTGATCAAGCAGTCGGGGGCGTCGGCAAATGCTCCGCCCTGCTCCGCCCTGCTCCGCCCTGCTTGATCCAGCAGTCGCGCGTCGGCAAATTCGCTGCTTCGCCCTGCTCCGCCCCTGCTGCCGCCCTGCTTTTGATCAAGCGCGGGCGGGCAGTTTTTCGCCGGGGGCGTCGGCAAAATTCGCCCTGCTCGCCCTGCTCCGCCCTGCTTCGCCCTCCGCCCTGCTTTTGATCAAGCAGTCGCGGGCGTCGGCAAAATTCGCCCTGCTCCGCCCTGCTCCGCCTGCTTCGCCCTGCCGCCCTGCTTTTGATCAAGCAGTCGCGGGCGTCGGCAAAATTCGCCCTGCTCCGCCCTGCTCCGCCCTGCTTCGCCCTGTTTTGATCAAGCAGTCGCGGGCGTCGGCAAAATTCGCCCTGCTCCGCCCTGCTCCGCCCTGCTCCGCCCTGCTTTTGATCAAAGCAGTCGCGGGCGTCGGCAAAATTCGCCCTGCTCCGCCCTGCTCCGCCCTGCTTCGCCCTGCTTTTGATCAAGCAGTCGCGGGCGTCGGCAAAATTCGCCCTGCTCCGCCCTGCTCCGCCCTGCTCGCCCTGCTTTTGATCAAGCAGTCGCGGGCGCGCTTCGCCCTGCTCCGCCCTGCTCCGCCCTGCTCCGCCCTGCTCCGCCCTGCTTCGCCCTGCTTTTGATCAAGCAGTCGCGGGCGTCGGCAAAATTCGCCCTGCTCCGCCCTGCCTCCGCCCTGCTCTGCTTTTATCAAGCAGTCGCGGGCGTCGGCAAAATTCGCCCTGCTCCGCCCTGCCGCCCTGCTTCGCCCTGCTGATCAAGCCCTGCGCTTCAAAATTCGCCCTGCTCCGCCCTGCTTCGCCCTGCTTTGCTTGATCAAGCAGTCGCGGGCGTCGGCAAAATTCGCCCTGCTCCGCCCTGCTCCGCCCTGCTCCGCCCTGCTTTTGATCAAGCAGTCGCGGGCGTCGGCAAAATTCGCCCTGCTCCGCCCTGCTCCGCCCCTCGCCCTGCTTTTGATCAAGCAGTCGCGGGCGTCGGGCAAAACCTGCTCCGCCCTGCTCCGCCCTGCTCCGCCCTGCTCCGCCCTGCTTTTGATCAAGCAGTCGCGGGCGTCGGCAGAATCCGCCCCTCCGGCCCCCGCCCACATTTGTTTAATCCGATTCGCTTCAAAGTTCTCGGTGGGAGCTGCTTGGGCGTCGTCCGCGTGCGCTCCCTTCCCCGTCTCTTTTATCCGTCTCTTTTGGTTCGTTTGTTTGTCTGTCTCTTTTTTGTTTGTTTGTCTGTCTTTTTTTGTTTGTTTGTTTGTTTGTTTATCTGTCTTTTTTTTGTTTTTGTTTGTTTTATCTGTTTTTTTTGTTTGTTTGTATGTGTTTGTTTTGTTTGCATTTGTTTTTGTTTTTCTGTTTTACTCTTTTCTCTTAATTTCCATTCCTTCTTTCCCTTTTTCCTTCTCCCTTTCTTTATTTCACTTTCTCTCTCGCGCTATCTATTTATTTTTCATAATCCTTGGTTTTCATTTTTTTGAATCCTTTGTTTTTCATTTTTGTTTTATTTTTTTCATAATCCTTTGGTTTTCATTTTTGTTTTATTGTTTTCGTAATCCTTGGTTTCACTTTTTTCTGTTTTTTTCTTTTTTTCTTTTTCGTAATATTTTTTGGATTTTTTTTTCGGTTATCCATGTTTTATTTTTTTTTATTTCTTATATATATTTCTCTCTCTTGTTTTCTCCCCTTTTCTTTTCCTTTATTTTCTTTTTTGTTCTTCTTTTGTTTTAATTTATATTTTCTTGTTATTTTTTATTTTTTTCTTATATTTTTATTTTTTTATTTTCTTCTCATATTTTTATCTTCCATTTTCTTCTTTTATTTTTAGTTTTATTTTCTTTTTTCTTTTCATTTATTTCTTTTTCTTTCTCTTTCATTTTTTTCTTTTCTTTTCTTTTCATTTATTTCCTTTTCCTTCTCTTATCCTTTCGTGGTCCTCATGTCTCGTCGGTGGTTTGTCGTTCTAACCACCAAGGTTTGTTTGGCCAGTCGGTGGAAACGGCCGTCCTACGCCATTTGTTCCTCGAGGGGCGAGGGAGGGGGAAGGGAGGGGAGGGAGGGAGGGATGGGGGGGGAGGGTGGGAGGAGGGAGGAGGGAGGGGAGGGAGGGAGGGAGGGAGGGAGGGGGAGGAGGGGAGGGGAGGGAGGAGGGGGGGAGGAGGGGAGGAGGTGGGAGGGAGGAGAGGGAGGGGAGGGAGGGGAGGGTGGGGGAGGGAGGAAAGGAGGGGGAGGGAGGGAAGGGGGGGGAGGTGGAGGATGGGCGGAGGAGGAGGGAGAGGAGAGGGAGGAAGGAGGGGAGGATGGAGGGAGGGGGGGGAGGAGGAGGGAGGATGGGAGAGAAGGGAGGGAGGGGGAGGCTGGGAGGAGGGGAGGGAGGGGGAGAGGGAGGGAGGGTGGAAGGGTGGGAGGGTGGGTCGGTGAGGAGGAGAGGGAGAGAAAAAGAAGTGAGAGAGAGAGAGAGTTAGGGAGGGAGAGGAGAGAGAAAACAAAACGAGAGAGAGAGAGACAGAGACCAATACTATCAAACGAAAAAAAATTATAATCTAACGATAAAAAAAGACCGAGAAAGAGAGAAGAGAAAAAGAGAGAATAGCGAAAGAACGAAGATAAGCGCCGAATTTACGACTTTCTCCTTATTATTACTCGCCGTCTTATCTGGTCAGCTGATCGGCACTGGTCCCGGCGGGGAGTCTCAAGACGGGCGCGGAAAAGCCGGGGTTGGGGGAGGGCGATTGGGGGAGGGGGAGGGAGGCGATTGGGAGAGAGGGGAGGAGGGGGGGGGAGGAGGGGGAGGGGAGGTGAGGGAGAGAGGGGAGGGAGGGAGGAGGGGGAGGGAGGAGAGAGAGGGAGGGAGGGAGAGAGGGGGAGGGAGGGGAGGGAGGGGATTGGAGGAGAGGGAGAGAGGAGAGAGAGGGGGGGGAGGAGAGAGAGAGGAGGGAGGGAGAGAGGGAGGGGAGGGAGAGAGGGAGGAGGAGGGGGAGGGAGAAGGAGGAGGGAGGGGGAGAGGGAGGAGAGAGGAGAGGAGGAGGGAGGGGAGGGACACAATTAGGAAAAGAGGGAGAGGGAGGAGGAGGAGAGAGAGTGAGGAGGAGAGGAGAAGGAGGAAGGAAGGGAAAAGAGGAAATGAGGAAGAGGGTGGGAGGGGAGGCGAGAGATCGAGAAAGAGAGGCGACAGACAGACAGACAGAGACAGAGAGACAAAGAGGAGAAAAGCCACAAACAGACAAAGAAAACAAAAACACAAAACAAAACAAAAAATCAAATCCTTTCTTTCTTTTCTTTCTTTCTTTCTTTCTTTTCTTTTTTTCTTTCTTTCTTTCTTTCTTTCTTTCTTTTTCTTTCTTTCTTTTTTTTCTTATACTTAACGAACTCCCCAAGATTTTCACAGTGCTTGTAAATAATTAAATTCTCAACGGCGCTCTCTCCAGGATACTTAAAAAAAAAAAAAAAAAAAACTTAAAAAAATAAATAAATAAATAAATAAATAAAATAAAAAAATCGGTTTAAACTATCGGGATTTTTTTTTTTTTTTTTTTTTTGAAGATAATTTAGGTCCAGGAAAATAATTGAGTTAACGCATGCGATGATTTTGATGATTATATGTGAATATTGTTGTTTTATTGGTGTTTTATTACCAATAAAGTGGTGGTGGTGATGGTGGTTATTATTATCGTTGTCACTATTATTATCAACACCATGATTATATAATATTAATATCATTGTCTTTATTATCATTATCACCATCTCGTTACTGTTTATCGATGTCACTATTATTATCACCATATCGTATCTAATTTTTGATATTCATCCTTTTCATTATCATTATCTTTATCTTGTTGATATCGGTATTAGCATTATCTAGTCTTTATTAATATATCTATCTTATATATTATCACCATTACTGTCCAATCATCACCACATTATCACCATCATCACCATTCATCACCACACATCACCATCACACCATCATCATCATCATTATCACCACCACATCCCATCACCATCACCATTCACCACACCAATCACCACCACCTACCATCACCACACCACCACCACCACCACCACAATCACCACCACCATCACCACACCACACCACCACCACCATCATCACCTCCTAGTCACACCACCACACAACCCCCCCCCCCCCGCCTTCTCCACAACCTTCTCCCTAAATCCGAAACCCCAACTTGATCTCTCAAAGTTGGATCCAAATTCGCTCTTTTCGAAGTTTTACGTTTTTTTTTATTTAGTTTTCTATTCGGTGTGTCGGGGGGGGGGGGAATCCTTTAGAACCCCACCCCCTCCCCCTTTCTTGAAGTTCGGACCTCCTTGCTCTTTCCCTTCAGCTGCCCCCTCTCAGCGCCCCTTCCTTCTCCCTCACTAACCCCTATTTACCTCCCCCTTTCCCCCCACCCTAACGCCACCCCGTACTCAACCCCCATTAACCCCTTCCCTCCTCCCCCTTCACAACCCCCCATCCCCCTCCCCCTCCCCCATTCCCCATCCCCTTCACAACCCCCATCCCCCTCAACCCCCCTTTCCCCCCCACTTTCACACAACCGCACCTAACGCCGCCTTCCCTCTCTCTCCCCCCCGCCGCCGCCCGCCCCGCCCCCCGCGCAGGCTACAACCCCTTCGTGCTGATCGTCCCGTCGTGGTCTTCTGCGGGGTGGTGGTCCTCATGCTCAGCATCGAGGTCTGCGTCAGGAGGAGGGAGTTCAAGGAGAAGAACCCGAGGTCATGGACGACGAGGACGACGACGAGGAGAGACAGGTGAGGTGGGTGGGGGGTGGGGGGGGAGGGAGGTGAGGTGTGGCGATGAGGGAGGATGGGATGGTTGGAGAGGGGGTTGGGATGGGATGGTGGAGGGGGGGTTAGAGGGGATGGGTGGGAATGGAGGGAGAGGGGGGAAGGGATGGTGGGTGGTGAGGGGGTTAGAGGAGGGTGGGTGGGGAACGGTGTAGGGGTGAGGATTGAGGAGAGGGGAAGGGATGGGTGGATGAGGGTGGGGTGGAGGGGTGGCGGTGGTTAAGGAATGGGAGGTGGGAGACGGAGTAAGGGTAAGGATGGAGGGAGAGTATGGTTGGGGTGGATGAGAGGAGGAGTAGGGTGGATGTAGGGAGGACGTGTAAAGACGGAGGGGTGGTGGAGGAGGAAGGGGGGGAGGATGTAAGTGGGGAAGTAGGTGAAGGGGAGTATGGGTAGGGAGGGGGGGAGGGAGATTTAGGCTTGAGGGCTGTTGGAGAAAAGGAATAGGGAGAGGAGTTAGATAGGGAGAAGGGAGTGGGAAAACAGGGGATAGGGGAGGGAGGGGGAGACAGAGTGGAAGGGTGGTAAGGGGATGGGGAGGGGGGTTGGGAAGAAAGATAAGTTGATAAAAGAGGGAAAGAGACTGAGGGAGGAAGGGGTTATGGAAAGGGAATAGGAGAGGAGAAAAGATGTGGAGAAAGAGAGGAGAAGGGTTATAAAAGATAAGAGGGGGGGAGTGAGGAAGGTTAAAAAGGGGTTGTGGGTTATGAGGAAGAAATAGGGAGAGAGAAAGAAACAAAGAAAGCGAAAAGCGAAAATGAAAAGAAAACGTAAAAAAAAAACGCAAAACAAACAAACAAAAAAATCACAAAAAGCGCGGGGAAAACGAGAAACAAAAGGAAGACTAAAGAAAATTAATAAATTAAAGAATAATGAATAGATGAAAAAAAATAGATAAAATATATACACAAGAAACAAGTAAATAAATAAGACAAATCAATCAAACGAGAAAAAAAAATAAAAACCTCTAGACTTAAATTTAATCTGCGCCATTTTTTTTTTTTTTCGCAAATTAACTCCCCAAGACGAAGAATTTCAGGAGGAGGGGAGGGGCGGGGAGGGGAGGGGCGGGAGGGAGAAGGTGGGGGGGGGAGTGCGAGTTAATAGAGTAACTAGTAACTACCAGAGGGGGGTGAGGGGGGCTAAGGGAGAGAGGGTGAGAGTTAGGGTGAATTGGGGTGTGGGGAGGCTAGGGGAATGGGGAGTGGGGGAGGCTAGGGGAAGGGGAGTGGGGGGCTAGGGAAGGGAGAGGAGAGGGTGGAGGCTAGAAAGGGGAAGAGGAGGGGGCTAGGGAATGGGAGTGGGGGAGGCTAGGGAAGGGGGAGTGGGGGAAGCTAGGGGGAAGGAGGAATGGGGGAGGCTAGGGGAATGGGGGTGGGGGAAGGCTAGGGGAAGGGGGAGTGGGGGAAGCTAGGGAAAGGAGGAATGGGGGAGGCTGGGGAATGGGGGTGGGAGGCTAGGGGAAGGGGAGAGGTGTGAGGAGGGGTCTAGGGGAGAGAAGGGGCTGGTGGGGGCTAAGGCAGAGAGGGGGACTAAAGAAAATTTATAAATAAAGAATTAATGAAATAGATGAAAAAAATAGATTGAAATATATACACAAGAAACAAGTAAATAAATAAGACAAATCAATCAAACGAGAAAAAAAAAAATACGACTCTAGACTTAAATTAATCTTGCGCCATTTTTTTTTTTTTTTTTTCGTAAATTAATCCCCCAAGACGAAGAATTTCAGGAGGAGGGGGAGGGGCGGGGAGGGAGAAGGTGGGGGGGGGGGGAGTGCGAGTTAATAGAGTAACTAGTAACTACCAGAGGGGGGGTGAGGGGGGGCTAAGGGAGAGAGGGGGTTAAGGAGTGAATGGGAGAGGAGGGGGCTAGGGGAATGGGGGAGAGGAGGGGGAGGCAAGGGAAGGGGGAGAGGAGGGGTCTAGGGGAATGGGGAGTGGGGGAGGCTAGGGGAATGGGGGGGGAGGCTAGGGGGGAAGGGGGGAGAGGAGGGGCTAGGGGAAGGGAGAGAGGGGAGGCAAGGGGAAGGGGGAGAGGAGGGGTCTAGGGGATGGGGAGTGGGGAGGCTAGGGGGAATGAGGGTGGGGGAGGCTAGGGGAAGGGAGAGGAGGGGGCTAGGGGAATGGGGTGGGGGAGGCTAGGGGAGAGGGAGGTGGGGGGGCTAGGGGAATGGGTGGGGGAGGCTAGGGGAATGGGGGTGGGGGAGGCTAGGGGAAGGGAAGAGCGAGGGGGCTAGGGGAATGGGGTGGGCGGAGGCTAGGGAAAGGGGGAGAGGAGGGGCTGGGGAAAGGGGGAGAGGAGGGGGCTAGGGGAAGGGGGGTGGGGAGGCTTAGGGGGGGGGAGGGGGAGGAGAGGAGAGGAGAGGAGGCGGGTTGGGATCTAGGGGAGAGAGGGGCTGATGGAGGCTAAAAGCAGAGAGAGGGGGGTTAGGGGATGTGGGGGAGGCTAGGGGAAGGGGGAGAGGAGGGGTTAGGGGAATGGGAGTGGGGAGTGGGGGAGGCTAGGCGAGAGGGGGGTGGGGAGGCTAGCGGGAAGGGGAGTGGGGGAGGCTAGGGGAATGGGGGTGGGGGAGCTAGGGGAAAGGGAGAGAGGGGTGAGGGGAGGCTAGGGGAGGGGAGAAGGGGTGGCTATAGGGGAGAAAGGGGCTGGTGGGCGGCTAAGGCAGAGAGGGGGGTGAAGGGTGAAGTGAAGTGGGGTGGGGGGGGGGGGGGGGTTGAAATGCTCCTCCGTTATGGGCGAGCTAATGAGCGGAGCATAATGAGTGTGAGGTTTAATTAGCAGGAAGAAATGTGTGATTGCGGAGTCATTTTGAGGGGAAGGCGGTGGTGGTTTCTGTCTTCTGTCTGTCTGTCTGTCTGTTTGCTTGGTCGCTTTCCGTTTTTCTCTTTCTCTGTCTCTGTCTGTCTGTCGTTGTCTGTTTCTTTGCTTGTGTCGCTTTCCGTTTTTCTCTTTCTCTGTCTCTGTCTCTGTCTGTCTGTCTGTCTGTCTGTTGCTTGTGTCGCTTTCCGTTTTTCTCTTTCTCTGTCTTCTGTCTGTCTGTCGTCTGTTCTTTGTCTGTTTGCTTGTGTCGCTTCTTTCCGTTTTTCTCTTTCTCTGTCTCTGTCGTCTTGTCTGTCTGTCTGTCTGTCTGTTGCTTGTGTCGCTTTCCGTTTTTCTCTTTCTCTGTCCTCTGTGCTGTCTGTCTGTCTGCTTTGCTTGTGTCGCTTCCGTTTTTTTCTCTTTCTCTGTCTCTGTCTGTCTGTCTTGTCATGTCTTTTTGTCTGTTTGCTTGTGTCGCTTTCCGTTTTTCTCTTTTTCTGTCTCTATCTGTCTGTCTGTCTGTCTGTTTGTCTGTTCTTGTGTCGCTTTCCGTTTTTTTCTCTTTCTCTGTCTTCTTCTTGTCTGTCTGTCTGGTCTGTCTGGCTGTTTGCCTTGATGTCGCTTTCCGTTTTTCTCTTTTTCTGTCTCTATCTGTCTGTCTGTCTGTCTGTTTGTCTTTTGGCTTGTGTCGCTTTCCGTTTTTCTCTTTTCTCTGTCTCATGTCTGTCTGTCTGTCTGTCTGTCTGTCTGTTTGCTTGTTGTCGCTTTCCGTTT
>NW_020868993.1:133415-141395 GCF_003789085.1 Penaeus vannamei | reverse complement strand
ATTTACATATATTTATATATTTACACACACACACACACACAACACACACACACACACACACACACACACACACACACACACACACACACACACACACACACACACACACCACACACACACACACACACACACACACACACACACACACACACAACACACATACACATATATATATATATATATATATATATATAATATATATATATATATATATGTTTACATACATATATATATATATATATATATATATATATATACATATATATATATATATATATATATATATAATATATATATATATATATATATATATATTTACATACATATTTTTTATATATATATATATATATATATATATATTATATATATATATATATATATATATATTATATATATATATATATATATATAAATAGTATATAATTATATATATATATATATATATATATATATATATATATATATATATATATATATATATATATATATATATATATATATATATATATATATGTATATATATAACCTATATATACCTATAATACCGATATATATCTATACACACACACACACACACACACACACACACACACACACAAACACACATAGACACACACACACACACACACACACACCACACACAAACACACACACACACACTCACACACACACACACACACACACACAACGCCCGCGCAGTTATCCTATTTATCTATTTATCAGTTATCTTAGTTATCAGTTAGCACTTACATTTATGTACGTACGCGCACAGAGGGAAACACGCCCGCTCACATTAACCCTTTTTTCGCTTTCCAATAAAATATTCGGATGTTAAGAGACGATGAAGATAAAGGCAAGAACCGCGCGTGAAATGATAATGAAGAATGGTCGTCTCTCTCTCTCTCTCTCTGTCTCTTTCTATCTTTGTCTCTCTCTCTCTATCTCTTTCTATCTTTGTCTCTCTCTCTCTCTCTTTCTATCTTTGTCTCTCTCTCTCTCTCTTTCTATCTTTGTCTCTCTCTCTCTCTGTCTCTGTCTTTGTCTCTTTCTCTGTCTCTGTCTCTGTCTCTCTCTTCCTTCCTTCGTTATGACGGTAAAGAAAGGTTCAGTTTCTTTCTTTATTCCTTCCTTCGTTAGGTTTTCCTTCTTTTTCTTCCTTTGTTATGAGAGAAGAAAGTTTTCGTTTCTCTCTCTCTCTCCCTTCCTTGGTTATGAGGGTAAAGAAAGGTTTAGTTTATCTCTTTATTCCTTAATTCGTTAGGTTTTCCTTCTTCACTCGCTACGACACAAGGAGTATTTCGTCTATCCTTTTTTTTCTTCCTTCCTTCCTTCGTTATATAAGAATGATTTCGTCTTTTTCTTCCTTCCTTCATTCGTTATGGCATTGAAGAAAGACTTTGTCTTTTCTTTTATTCCTTTCTTCGTTATGGCAGTGAAGAAAGATTTCATATTTTCTTTTCTTCCTTCGTTATGGCATAAGTATATCGTATTTTGCTTCCTTCCTTCTTTCGTTATGACACAGAAGAAAGATTTTGTATTTTCTTGTCTTCCTTCGGTATGACAGTGTAAAAAGATTTCTTTTTTTTTTCCTTCCTTCGATATGACTTTCATCTTTTCTTTCTTCGTTATGACTCTTCTCTTCTTCGCTATGATGGTGAAGAACGGTTTCGTCTCTCTCTCTTCTTCCTTCGTTATGACACAAAAAGGGTTTTATTTTTTATTTTTACGTCCTTCCTTCCTTCGTTATACCTTCTTGCGGTTCCTTCTTCTTCTTTTTTTTCCCTTCGTAACGCCTCCTTGCCTTTCCCCTTTAATTATTCTCGACCCTTTCCTTTCATTTCCCTTCGTCTCCGTCTTGCCTTACAGTGCTTCCCTTCGCCTCCCTTACTGTTGCTCTCTTACCTAATTCTTCTTCCTTCTTTGGCTCTCATTCTCCCTTTCCTTTCCTACCTACCACCCCCTCCTACCCACCACCCCCTCCCTCTGCCCTAACCCTTCCACCATACAACTAACAACCCACCACCCATTCCACCCACCCCATCCACTCCACCCTCCCACCCACTTCCTTCCCACCCCCACCCACTACTACCACCCCACCCCCTCCCACCACCCACCCAACCCACTCCCACCCACCTACCACCCCCACCCACCCACCCACTCCCCACTCTTAATCACCAACTCCTCCTCCTGCCCACCACCACCCACCCACCCACCCACCCCCCCACCCACCCACCCCCACCCACCACCCCCCACCCACCACCCACCACCTCACCCACTCTCATCTACACCGCCCGCACCCACCCCACCCCACTCCACCCACACACCCACCACACCCCCCCCCCTCCCCCCCCCCCCCCCCCCCAAACCCACTCTCACCCACACCGCCCGCACCTGGGGGGGGAAGTGGGCATAAAAGACCAGACCGGACCGTCGATAACTGGAGCGCGGGTGCAGCTCCCCCTCCACGCGAGTCGGGGGAGCAGTTCGTGGCGGCCACTCACGTCGGGCGCCGCCGCTTCACTCCGCTCCTTTGTTTACCTTTCGGATCCCTTTTGTCGAGGCGGGTTTTCCGAGCGCGCGCTCTCGTCGGGAAGGAAATCAAATCATCTCTCTCTCTCTCTCTTCCTTTTTTTATTGGTTTTAAGCTCGTTCTCTTTATTTGAGTGGAGGGGAGATTTATTTATTTATTTATTTTTTGTAGCAGAGTTTTTTTTTTTGTTTGTTTTGTGGGGGTTTGGTTTGTTTATTTGAGGTGAGTTTCGCGTAACTGGAGGTGCCTGTGCGAATAACGTTGAGTGATAATACACATCCGTCTTTAACTAAAAAAAAAAAACAAAAAAAAAAAAACATAAATCCGAAAAAAGAAAAAGAAAGAAAGAAAAGAAAACAGCAAAAAAAAATAAAAATAAAAAAAAACAGGAAGATACAAAAGAAAATGAATGTGACTCACGTATAGAAGTGCAAAATAAATACTTGTTGCTATAGTGATTTGACCGTCCAACTGACACGCCATGCTACCGGTATCGGATTTCGTGACATTCGCCGATAAGTAAGTCACAACTTCCGGGAGTGAGAGAAGAAAGGGAAAGGGAGAGTGAGAGGAAGGAAGAGAGAGGGAGAAGATGAGAGAGAGAGGGAGAAGATGAGAGAGAGAGGGAGAAGATGAGAGAGAGAGAGAGAGAGAACGAAAACCGTTCTTCACCATCATAGCGAAGAAGAGATAGATGGATAGATAGATAGGAGATAGATGGATAGATAGATGCTCAAGGACACGACAATTGTGCTTTCACATGCGAGATAAACACACTTGCGAAAGAACGCATGCACATGTACATGTGCATACACACATATATACGCACACAAATGCACACACAACATGCACATGCACGTACATACACACATGCACACAAATGCACATGCACGCATGCACACACACACAACATACACTCACACACACACACCACACACACACACACACCACACACACACATCACACATACACACACACACACACACACACACACACACAACACACACACCAAACACAAACACACACACACAAACGAACGCAAACGCACACAAAACACACAACACAAACACCCTTACGTTCCCCCCTCCCTTCACATCCCACCCGCCCCTCAACCACAACCCAAGCACACAACACCACACGACACGAACACAAACACACGAACACAAACACCACACAAACACACGAACACAAACAAACACACGAACACATTCATTCATGCAACGCATGTGAGCAAGATTCTCGTCTCCTGTTCAGGGATCCTTTGTATAAACTCTTGGCAATTTTATTTTTATTTTCATCTTTTTTATTTTTTCCTTTGTTATCTTTTTTCTTCCAAATTTCTTCAAATGCCAGAACTTTCGCCTCAAAAGGAAAGTTTAAGTTCTTTTGAAGACGATTTTTTCTCTCTCTTTTATGCTGTTCACTTAAGGAAAAAAACAGTCACGAGGGGTCATTATGATAATGGCTAATTAAGAACAATAACAAAACTATGTCGGAAGATTTATATTCTTCCAAAAAGGAGGAGGAGGAGGAGGAAGGAGGAAGAGGAAGAGGAAGGGGAAAGAAGAAAGGGAAAGGGGAAGAGGAAGAGGGAAAGAAGAAAGAGGAAGGGAAGAGGAATATGAAGAGAAATGGGAAAAGGATGAGGAAAAGGAAAAGGAAGAAGAGGAGAAAGCAAAGGATGAAGAAGTGGAGAAAGTTAAGGAGGAAGAAGAAGAAGTAGAGAAAGTAAATGAAGTAGAAGAGAAAGAGAAGAAAATAAAGGAGGAGGAAGAGGGAAAGGTTGAGATGGAGGAAGAGGATCAAGAAGAAGAAAAAGAAGAGGTAGAGGTGGAGGAGGAAAAACGAGGAGGGAGAAGACGAGAAAGAGGAAGAGGAATAGAAACAGGATAAAGAGGAAGAGGGAGAAGAGAAAAGAAAGAAGATGCAAACACACACACACACAACGCACATACACACACACACACACAACACACACACACACACACACACACACACACACACACACACACACACACACACACACACACACACACACACACACACACACACACACACACACACCACAACAAAACACAACCAACCCCCTCAAACCATACCCCTTCCCTCCCCCTCCCCCTGTTCTCCACCTTAATCGAAGCCTTTGTCTTTTAACTTTCTTTCTTCGCTAAGATATTCTTTTGTGCCTTTCAAGCTCTGATGTTATTCATGGTATCATAATTATTATAGATATCGTTATCGGTATTATTATCGTGGTCGTTGTCGTTATTTCATATTGTTATGTCATTATTGGTATTGTCATTATTGTATTATCATTATTGTTATTATTACCGTTATCAACATCGTTATTATCATTAGATCCGGTTATTATCATCAATCGAATCAGATTATCGTTATGTATTATTATTATCATTATCGTTATATATTGTTCGATTATCATTATTAATTAAACATAATATCATTATCGATTAAACATCACATTACAGTTATCCCCATCATCATTATTATCAACCCCACCCTCACCAGCCACCCACCATCCACCACCCTCACCGTCACCACCACCCACCCACACGGTCACACACCACCTCACCACCACCCCCCTCACCACCACCACCCCTACATCCCACCACGATCAACCACCAACTCCACACCACCACCACACTCACCATCACCACCACCACCACCCACCCACCCCACCACCCACCCACCAACACCTCACCCCCACGCATAGACACACACCACACGACACACACCACACCACCACCCCATACCATCACCACTAACCACCCCCCAACACACCACCCTCACCTCACCTAACCAGCACACCTACTACTAACAGTCTATCGAGAACGTGACAGCAGAAACGAAGTCCAGATCGATACCGGTATCATTGTCATGCAAGAACTGTCATGCATGATTTATGACAAGCTCTGCCATAAGGACTCTGGATGCACTCGCTACTCGAGCCCAATGCGTGAATTTAGTGTACGTGTTGTGTGTAATTTTTTTGCATATGGAGAGGGAGGGGAGAGGGAGGGAGAGGGTGAGTAGGAGGGAGAGGGAAGGGGTGAGGAGGAGGGATGGAGGAAGAGGGTGAGGAGAGGGGGAGAGGTATGGAGGGGGAGAGGGAAGGGGTGAGGAGGGGGGAGGGAGGTGGAGGCGGGACAGGGAGAGGTGGAGTAGAGGGGGGAGAAGGGAAGGAGGGGGGAGGGAGGGGAAGGGGAAGGAGGGGGGGAGGAGAAGGAGAGAGGAGGGTGAGGGGGGAGGGAAGGGGGGTGAGAGGGGGAGGAGAGGTGAAAGGGAAGAGAGGGAGGGAGGAGAAGGGAGAAGAAGGAGGGAGAGGGAGGGACGGGAGAGAAGGAAGAGGGAAGGAGAAGGCAAGACAAAACTAGAGGGACGGGAAGAGAAAGAGGGAGAGATAGCGGGAGAGGAAGGAGCGAAGAGAGATGAGGAGGAAGGAGAAAGAAAGGAGAAAGTGAGAAAGAGAGGGAGAAGGAGACGGAGATAGAGAGAGAGGGAAAGAGAGGAGAAGGATAATGATAAGAAAGGTAAAAGCTAAGAAGCTATGAATGAAGGGAGAGCGAGGGAGAGGGAGAAGGAGGGAAGGAAAATAGACAGACAGACAGAGAGACAGACCAACGATTGACAGACACCCCCCTTCTAAGTTAAAACACGAACAAGCGACACACGTAAATCCTCAACCCTTTATTAATGCTAAAATCCACTTAGTTCATATCCATACCATTGCGTGTAAAGACCCAGCTCTCTCTCTGTTCTTATTCGTTCTCTATTTTCTTGTCTCTCTCTTCTCTTATTCTCTCTGTCTGTTGTCTGTCTCTCTCTCTCTCTCTCTCTCTCTCTCTCTCGTCCTCTCTCTCTCTCTCTCTCTCTCTCTCTCTCTCTCTCTCTCTCTCTCTCTCTCTCTCTCTCTCTCTCCTCTCTTCTCTCTCTCTTCTTTCTCTCATCTGTCTTCATCTCTCTATCTCTGCTCTCTCTGTCTCTCTTTGTCTTCTATCTCAATCTCTCTATCTCAATCTCTCTACTTTCAATGCTTCTCTCTCTCTCTCTCTCGTCGTCTCCTCTCTCTCTCTCTCTCTCCTCCTTCTCTTCTCTCTTCTCTCTCTTCTCTCTCTCGTCTCCTTCTCTCTCTCTCTCTCTCTCTCTCTCCTCCTCTCTCCCTCCTTCGCTCCCCCTCCCTCCTCCCTCTCCCCCTCGTCTCTTCCCCCTCCTTCTTTCCCTCTGTTCCTCTCCTCCCTCTCTTTCCCTTCCTTTCCACCTTTCACTGCTCTCCCTCTCTCTCTACTTCACCCCTCCTCGCTCCTTTCTTTCCTCTCTTTCCTCTCCTTTCCCCCTCTCCCCTTCTCCCCTTTCCTCTCTTCCTCCATTTCCCTCCTCCTTACTTTCTTCCTCCCCTCCCCTCCTTCCTTCTCTCCTCTCTCCTCCCCAGCCCCTCCTTACTTTCTTGCCTCCCTTACCCTTCCTCTCCCCATCCCCTCCCCTACTTCCTTTCCCCCCTTCCCCTCCTTTTCTTCCTTCCCTCTCCTTCTCCCACACACCCTCCTTACTTTCTTCCTCCTTCCCTCCTCCCTCCCTCCCGCTCCCCTCCACACCCTCCTCCTTATTCCTTCCTCCCCTTCCCTCCTTCCTTCCTTCACTCCCTCTCTCTCCCCCTCTCCTCCTCTCCTTACTTCCTCCCTCCTCCCGTTCCCTCTTTCTTCCCTTCCATCTCTTCTCCACACCCACTCCTCCTTACTTCTTCCTAGCCTTCCCCTCCCTCTCCCCCTCTCCTCTCTCCTCTCGCTCCCACCCCGCCTCCCTCCTACTTCCTTCTGCTCTTTCCCTCCCCTCCCTCCTCCTCCTCCACTCCACCCCTCCCACACCCCCTCCTCCTTACTTCCTCCTCCCCTTCCTCATTCCTTCTTCCTCTCCTTCCCCCCCGCCTCACCAAGTTAGCCGCCTCATTAAGGCCTGAATATTCATGAGGGCAAAGTCGAAACGGAGCAATAAAAAGAGAGCATTGTTGGTAACTTCCGCAATATGTTAGCGACGCCATCATATGTGGCTGCCAAAGGGACCGCAAATCCATTAATGTGGCTGATGGATGTTTTCCGGGGCGCAGTGGATAGATGGATAGATTGGAACGCATCATAGGGGTGTTGGCTGCAAAGGACGAAAACCCATTATGTGTGATGGGGGTTTTCGGGCAGAAGTGGGATAGAATGATAGTGGATGGATGGATAGATGGATAGGATGGACGCGTCATATGTTTGGCTTGGCAAAGGACGAAACCCATTATGTGTGATGGGGGTTTTTGGGGAGCAGTGGATAGATGGATAATGGAACGCGTTCATATGTTGCCTTTTTAGACGCTATCATAAAGGAACGAAAATCCATTATGTGTGATGGATGTTTTCGGGGCAGAGCTGGAAGATGGATAGATGGATAGATGG
>NW_020868993.1:125512-128315 GCF_003789085.1 Penaeus vannamei | reverse complement strand
GCTTGGCCATGCGGATTAAAACCTGAGAAACTAAAATAGCATTCTAAGGCAGGACTAAAGAAACATAAAGAAATTAAGTCCAATATAGAATCTGATACTCATCTGCGGGCATCTACAAATATAGTTAATTTTTTCATTTAAGACGAATGAATATGATGAAATAAAAAAAAAAAGACGAAAAAAAAAAATCAAACCAAAGAAAAAAAAGAATAAAAAAACAAAAAGAAAAAGATAAATACTATAAAATCTTACACAAAGAAACAAGTAAATAAATAAAGACAACATCAATCAAACGATAATGGACCTAAAAATAAAATTATATAATAAAACCTTTAAGACTATAAATTTATCTTGTCCGCCTCATTCAGTTTTTTTTTTCGCAAAGTCCGAATATTAAACTCCCAAGAAACGTCTGCTTTGCTCCAAATAAGAATCTTCAGACAGAGCAGGAGGTGGCGGAGGTATCGAAGAGGTGAGGAGGCGGGAGAGGGAGGCAATGAGTGAGGGAGTAAAAGACGAGAAGGCTACACGGGGGACTTGCGACAGTTAATTAGATAAACTCAGTTAACTACCAAGTGGTGGGGTGATTCTGGGGGGGCGACTATAGGCGAGACACTGAGTCGATTGAGAAAGTGAGCAACAATCCGTGATGGGGGAGAGTGTGATTGCGAGTGCGGAGCTTAGGAGGAACTGGGGAGGTGGGCAACGGAGCTAGGGCAGGCCCGAGCGTTTTAGTGGTGATGAGTCGAGGCTAGTGAGGGAAGGGGGTCACGTAGCACGGAACCATGAGTAATGGCTGAAAGGCTAGGGGAAAGGTGGAGAGGAGGGGTAGGTGTCAATGGGCAGTCGGGGCCCAGAGTCTAGCGGAAGGGAGAGTGGGGAATGCTAGGAAGAAGGTAGGATATGGGGTCAGGCTAGCCGATATGGCCCGACCGCTAAGTACATGTACACCACCCATATACACCAATCTACCGTGAGCCCCACGAGTGCCTGCGCGACTGGCTTAGCGGGACCAAGGACGAACTAGTGGTGAACGAGGAGAGGAGAGGAGACCAGCGTACCCGACGAGAGGTAGAGGACATGGATAACGATAACACAGTCCGACACGCACAGCTGCCCAGTGATGGAGAGAACAAACTTTGCAGACCACCAGGCGATGGGGGAAGGGTCTAGGGAAGGGGGACGGAGAGCAGTGTGCAATCCAAAATAATGTCCCCTTTACTCAATTATACGAACATTGTGAGGCGGTTCTAGGGCATGATGAGAAGGCTTATTATTTAGGCGGGGGCCGTAAGGCCAGAGAGAGTGGGGAGGACTAAAGAAAATTAAAATAAAGATCATTCCAAATGACCAATAGTATGAAATAAAAACTAGATTGAAATAGATACCACAAGAAACAAGTAAATAAATAAGACCAAACAATCAAACGAGAAAAAAAAATACGACCTCTAGACTTTAATAATCTTGCGCCATTTTTTTTTTTTTTTTTGTAAATTTAAACTCCCCAAGACGAGAATTTTCAGGAGGAGGGGAGGGCGGGAGGGGGAAGGTGGGCGGGGGGGCGGAGTGCGAGTTATAGAGTAACTAGTAACTACCAGAGGGGGGGGTGAGGCCAGGGATACTAGGGCTAAGTCCGCAGACATGAGCCGGTGATTGTAAGGTACGGGACCATCGTGTAACTGGAGGGAAGGGCGTTAGGGACATGGGCAGAGGAGGGGAGCAAGGGAAGGAGAGGGAGAGGATGGGGGGGTGGTCTAGGGAATGGGACGTGGGTTGAAGGAGGGCTGTATAGGGAATGGGTGGGGAGCTAGGGTCAAGGGGAGAGGAGGGCTAGGGAATGGCGGAGAGGAGGGGCAAGGGAGGGGAGAGAGGTCTAGGGGAATTGGGAGTGGGGAGGCGGGGGATAGTCATGTGTGGGGAGGCTAGGGAAGGGGTTGAAGAGGAAGTGCTAGGAATGGGGTGGGCGGGAGCTAGGGGGAGGTTGTGTTGCGGTGAGTGAGGGCTAGGGGAATGGGGTGGGGAGGCTAGGGAATCGGGGATGGGGGAGGCTATCGGCACGCAGCGGAAGGGGAGAGGAGGGGGCTAGGGAAGGGGTGCCGGAGGCTAGGGTAAGGGGAGAGTGAGTGGGGCTCCGAAGGGGAGAGCGAGGTGGGCTAGGGAAGGCCGGCGCGTGGAGTCTTAACGGGATAAAAAGTGGAGGGTGAAAGTATGTGACGTGAGTGACGGGGAGAGACGAAGGAAATAACATCCGTTTTTGCTGCAAACATACGGGGTTTGTGAAGGCATGCTGAGGACGTGGCGAATTGTATATCGGGGCAGGTCCGATTGGAGGCGTACGGCAACTAGAAGACCAAGGCGAGTATAGATATAGTTAGGCGGCTGAGTGGAATTGTAGTGTGGGAAGTGGCCCTCACCTGCGGAAGGTATTCTCCATTATTGATGAGGGGTTAGGGTCCGCAACTTTCTTCTGAGTATTGGGTGGATGGATGGCGGGGAAGGCTTAGGAAGTGCATCTCTTTGTTGTTCTTATCTCTGGTCGCGTTCCCTTCACTCCTTGTCTCACACCCTTGCTCCTAAGGTCAATATCTACGCATGCACATATAACTCCTAACACACATTACTGTTCTTGCTCATTGTGTGTTCAGCTTCCTAGCCTATGGAGTGAGGGTTGAGATTGGAGTTGAGGCTAGCGGGACGATGGGCGGGATGGGAAGAAAAGAAGGGCTAGGAACAAGGGGAGAGAGGGGATGGGACGAGGCTAGGGACAAGTGGGGAAGGATTTGTATAGCAACTACACATAGGG
>NW_020868993.1:118012-120512 GCF_003789085.1 Penaeus vannamei | reverse complement strand
TCTCTCCTGCGCATGAAGTTTAGGCGGCTTGTTAGCCCGTCCTCGCCTCTGCTTGTCCTGCCCTTTCCGCTCGGCCCTTCCCCTCATTTCATGCAGCGGACGCAGGCAATCCGGCGACGTCCCGCTCGCCCTCCGCCGGGGGCGGTGGTGGCGCGAGGCCGGCATGGTAGCTGGCGGGCAGACCTTGGGTGGTGACTGTGTATCTCGCTGCAGGTGGATCCTGGCATCATCAACTACGGCTTCGGCAACTTCGCCGCCGAGGAGGCCCCGGCCAAGGCGGTGACGTGGGCCCCCGTGGGCTCCTCCAGCCCCGCCAAGTCCCTGGAACCCGGCGGGTCGGGCGCCACCAAGCTGGACGCGCGGAAGCGACCGGACACGACCACGGCCTACTCGCCGGGGTCGTCGGGCGGGGGCCCCCGGGTGCAGGTGGTGGCGGCCTCCGTGCCGCCGTCGCCGAGCCTGGGCGACCCTCCGCTCGAGAACACACAGTCGCAGGAGCAGCTCGAGCTCCTCCTCTCTCCCAAGACGCTGGAGTGAAGCGGCCGAGCCTCTGGCCCCGCGCGGAGGAAGGAAGCGGACCCGGGCGGCGGCGAAAACACGCCCGCTGCCGCTCGGGGCGGGCGCGGGAGGGTGTGGGCGCGGGATAGGGACCTGCAGGGGGAGGAGGGAGGAGAGGGTGGCTCAAGGTGGTGGACCTCATGTGCCTTCGTCAGTGCTGCCGCCACGGGTGGTTGGCCCTCTGGTCAAGGCAGTCGCTTCTCCTGAAGAACTTCCTTTGGCCTCCGTGATTTTCAGTCTACTCGCCATCGAATATAAACCCAAGAAAAGAAAGGAAAGGAAAGGGAAGAGGAAAAAAGAAAGTGATATAGAAAGACCGCGATGTGTTGCTCAATGGCGCAGAATCTGCTGGTATAAAGTGTGTCTTAGTGTCTGTGTTCTTGCCGAAGGACTGTGATCAGGATGAGGGAAAAAAGAGAAAAAAAACAAACACACAAACAAACTAATCCAAAAATGAAACGAGCAAAACTGGAAAAAATGAACCTTTATTTCACCGTCTTAAAAAATAATAATAATATCACATCAGTGGTTTAATTTTCCCAAAAAATCAAAGTGTTTTCGAGAGAATAAAATCTATACAATTTTGCGTGTGTGTTCTGACTTTATCTCGTACTGCTTCTGCTTGGGACTTTGTTCTGCCGTTCGTGTTGTTCTTCATCATGAATGAACATTTTATTGTGATTGATGACGTCACATGTATCAGCAATATTATTATTTTTTATCATTCTTATCATGTTTATCAACAGTGTGCAATCATGATGTCATCGATGTTGCATAATTCTTATTATTGTTTGTATCAATTTATTTTATGCTGTCCCTTCATCAACCTCCCTTAATTATCCTCTCATTACCTGTGTCCTTTCTTGATTATTCCCTAATTATTGCGTCATGTTCTTTAATTAACGCTTCATCAGTTATTCCTTTAATTGACGCTTCATCAGTTATTCCTTTAATTGACGCTTCATCAGTTATTCCTTTAATTAACGCTTCATTCCCTTAGCCAAAAAGCAAATCAATCCCTTAATTGGAAATCCCTTAACGAATAATCTTTCTTTAATCACTTGTCTCCTCATTAGCATTAATTAATTCCATCCAATATTAATCCTTGCTTGATAAATCTCATCCTTCAGTCCTCATATCTTGATTAATTTTATTCTCCATTAGTCTTTGCTTTAATTGATCTCTTTATTCATCCTTCTATGATTATTCTTTATTCCTCCTTCTCCTCTCTTTATCATTCATTTCATTTCATGTTCTAGTCCATCTCATGAGAAGCAATAATATCAATTTGATGTCTTGGTTTCATCAGAATGTTTGTTGTTAGTATTGTCACCATCATCATTATTTTTCTTGTGAATTTTATTATTATTGTTATTGCTATCGTTGTTATTTTTATTCTTACTTGAATTGTTATTACTGGTATTATTCATTAATTTATTTATTTATATATTATCATTATTATTGTTATTTTTTCATTATTTCATTTATTGTTATTATTGTTATTATTATCATTATATTGTTTTATTATTATTATTATATTTATTATTTCATTTATATTATTATATTATTATTTATCATTTATTGTTTATTATTATTATATTTCATTATTATTGTTATTCGGCCGGTTTGTTAGAATTGTGAGGCCCGACCCAAAGAATATTCGTATACTTGACATGCTTAAATAAAGAAATAACTGTATATTTATCAGTCTAGACATGCATATCAGTCCGGGTAATAGATGGTTAAATGTCTATCTATCAGATATATAGACAGATATGCCTTTATTTCCGCGTCTGTATTTATGAACATTCATTGGGTCGGGCCTGGCACAATTCTAACAAACCGGCTGATTATTATCCTTTATTATTATTTTTATTATTATTTGTTGTTATTATAATGATTATTTGATCATTATGATTAATTATTTTTTAGTATTTATTAT
>NW_020868993.1:103012-110512 GCF_003789085.1 Penaeus vannamei | reverse complement strand
TCCGCTCGAGGAACCTAGAAAAAACATTCTCAAGAGCAGATATATCTAAATATGCCAATACAGACAAGAGAATGTGAAATAAAATGATCATACAAACCATGCCACAAAAATTAATCTAAAACCAAATGTGTCTGTTAATTCAAAACCTTGGTCCCACAAGAAATTCTCAACAGATGGAATCACATTTTATAGTACGGGTTATTCTGGACATGTTTCTATTAAATCATACAGTAGTCAGCTGTATCTGTTTTAAAAACGTAATTTTTTTCTAAAACATATTTACTACTAGTACATAAGAGAACAATATTAATTTATCAAGGAATTAGTTGTTATACTTCACATGAAAGTACAAAAATTAATAACTATTACCTTAAAAAATTAATGAGCTGCTTATATCACATGTACTTATCTTGCAAAAACCCTTTATTTCTCTCTCTCTAGTTCTAAACAAATCCAAAGGAATACAGTTTACAGCTTGTTTTTACGTTGCTGTTTTTAGTATACTCCTAAATACAGTTTCTGTTTTTAGTATACTCCTATATACTGTAAACCAGATGACAGAAACAAGTTTTTCAAAGAAAAGTTTCATATACTGCATTATGAAAAATTAGATAATGATCCTTTTTGTAAATAAATAACTACATAAAACATTTCTAAATACAGCGTGGCTTTACAAGTTAAGAAAATCTACAAAATCTAGATTACATGAAAAAACAAAAAAACCTGAGTCATCAACAAACAAGTAATCAAGAGACTTACATGGCCAAAAGAAAGAAAATCCCTGTAGCTAATTTCAGTACAAAAATGTATTACACTATTATCTTACAATACATGTGGAAATACTGCATATCTTAACTTGTTTACCAAATACTGTCTCACTTTTTTTCCTCTCCAGTCAGAAGTCAAATGCACGTCCAACTTTGTTCTTAGACAAATTACCCGAAAATGCATTTATCAAATGTTTTGTTTAAGCTCTTCTATAACATAAGCATTCAAATGTTCACATAAATACCACAATCATGGGATTGCAGTGCATTAATATGAATAAATCAATGTTATAGAAGAAAGGTAAACTAAAAAAAACATCTAAGAAATACTTTTTATGGCTATTGGTCAGAGAATACCTATGGACACACGTCCCCCCTCAAATATACTCGTCATATTCCTATTCTGTCTGCAACGTCATGGCTCTTTTCATAATAATAAGACTAACTCTACTAGTAACAATCGCTTATTGTCAGGAAACACCTGTAAACAGTTTACATAAAAAACTATCCACCTATGTACAAACTCAGTTTCTCAAGACATACTATACATCAACTGTTTATTTTACCAAATTTTACCAAACTCCAAATTTTACATTTAAAAAATGTCTGCTCTTTGTTCAACTCTGACATCCACTTTCATTCACATAAAATATTAAAACTGGTTTTAGGGTTTTGATATAAAAGAAAAAAAATTAAAAATGCACAAAATCAATCAATGACACCTTTAAATTCATGTACAGTTTGAACATTTGCATAAAGCAACCATTATTTGCTAGAATTTCAACCATAACTATACTTACATCAAAAATGTTGAAACAGCTTGTTCCTAGTGTCTTATAATCCCTACATTTTATACTACCATACAAAAAGGGGCATAACAAAGCATGTACGCTAGGTCTATTTGTCTATTTTTTATGGGCTAAACTTCTTGTTTTTCTTTTACCATGATACATTTTCCACTATTGTTGGACAATGAGCTCTTCCAAAAAGGCTATGATGAAGAAAGCAACAGACACTACAGTACAAATAAAAAGGTCTAAAAAAAGATTTTAAAAATTTAATGAGCAACAGGGCATTGGACTTCCTATTTGGAGACAAAAAATAAAAGGATTTAATTCTATGTCAAAGACTTATTTTTTTATTTGTTCTTTAAAATAAAACTTTTAATTGATAATCATATTCTTTCGAGCAATTGTTCATTTCACAGATCTGATACCTATTATCACTGCGGCATATATCTAAAATTGAGTATATGGCACTCAAAAAGAACATATGAAGTCATTAATGTCTTTTAATTTAAGTGTTATACTCATGTTGCTTAAGTTTAATGACTATTTTTCTCTACTAATACATCAATAACAGTAAGCAGAAATTCGCAATATTTCCCAATTTCTAATGTTTTGAAACAAAAATATTTTGGAAAGTTTTCATTATGTGATACAAATTTATATTTGATATATGAGGTTATGTCAATCACTTGCATATGCATGCATATAAATAGAATTTCTCACTTACTAATAAGAAAAATTATATCAAAACATAGATCCTACAACACAAAATATGAGGAATAGGAAAAACACGTATCTAACCAAGAAAACACTAAAGGTACATTTGCTTATTATCCACAATTTCTTTGACATCACAAATGGATGAAAATACTTATAAAAGCAAATAGGAAGATTCTAAAAATTATCTATCACAGTTTCAACTACTTGATAAAATGGAGGAACAAAAATCACAGTAAAAAAATTAAGAATAGGCATCCACAGGTATAGCTTTCATTACCTAATTTGTATGGTAAGCCCCGTTAAATCTGAAGAATTAAAAATCCAATGGATTAGAAGAACATGAGTTGGAGCATTAGAGGAAATATGGTATAACCAAAGAGAAGATTTGTATAAAAGATTGTATACATTCCATAAAAGAATAAAGTCAGTGATATGGAACAGTTGCAAAAAAAAGACACACTAAAATATGAGCACGTAATAAAAACTTCAAACACTACTTTATACTAATAGATAAAACAACAGTCATGTCTACACTTAAAACCTCTCTGGAAATGAGCTCCCCATAAACTCTATTCAATTATCAAGAAGTATCTTCTATTCCTAATCAAGGAAAATGAATTCCAGCTGTTCCTAAACATCCCAGGGAATCTAATACCTGGTAAATACCTTGAAGAAGTGTAAGTCCCTTCCTCTTGACACACTTAGAATTATCTAGATTTAATTTCACTAGATATTGCTACCAAGTCCTTTTTCTGCATACATTCTTGACTACTTTGGCCACTTTCATCACCATAAAATGCAACTAAGTTCCTCCCTCTTCACACCTTCCGTCATAAGGGAAGTGGTACACGAGCACAGACATGGCTCCATCCCGTTCCTAGTGTGTGCTCCCAGCTAGTGCCAACGGGACAGTCATGCGACACACCTACTCTCCTGGCGATGACCCCCTGGACTGGGCCCTTCTCGCTATCAAAGGAATCCAGCACGGCCCAGAGTGTCCCATCAGCCCCAACACTAATGCTGGCCACATTGCCGCACACCCACTCCCAGCTTGTGCCCTCTGGAAAGAGGGGAAGCACATTCGTCCTGCGGTACAGTCCACCACCACGCTCCAGGCCCCACACTATTCCAGCACCTGCACCAATCTCCATCAGGGGGTGGTTCGGGGCATCGACGTTCACCCACTGTCGGCCCTGTAACAGCAAAATGGTTATTAATATATTTCATTACAATTTGGATTTCTGACGGATACAATAATGACCTTGACTCCTTTCTACCAAAAGGCTCATTCTCTTGTCATTGCAGGATAATCTTGTACCTCTTTCAAAGGGGAATATACAAGAGAAATAAGAAATGGCCGCTTTTCCATATACAGTTTGATTAAATTCCTATAGAGGAGAATGGCTGGCTTTATTTAAGATCTAGTAAAATGTAAATTTTTATATGTTCAAAATAAAAATAAACAGATAACAAAACCAACTGGAATATCGAATATGTTCTTGACTATTTTTAAGATACATAAGTAGATAAATATAGGTAGGTAGGTAGGTAAGTAAGTAAGTAAGTAAGTAAGTAAGTAAGTAAGTAAGTAAGTAAGTAAGTAAGTAAGTAAGTAAGTAAGTAAGTAAGTAAGTAAGTAGGCAAACAAACAAATAGAAGCAGGTAGAGACAGACAGACAGACAGATAGACCAATAGACAGATAGACATACATACAAACAGGTGGGCAGTTAGACAGATAAGAAATAAAATCTAAGAAAAAAAGATACAAAAAAAAAAAAAAAACTCAACTACCTGTGGATTTTTCTTATTAATCCCGATCCTCAGATGTGCTCGGCCATCTTTGCTAACAGCCCACATCCCACAGCTGTCGACGGTTGCACAAACATAACACATGGGACACTCGGCCGGGACCAGGCTCCACTTTTCGCCTTCCGGTCTGCTGGGTGTCACGCCGTGCCGATAGACCACCTCTCCTGTCACACTCACCCCCCACACTGGCACTGTACCGTTGGCAGCATACTCAGGCTATGTAAAATAAGAAGAGTAATTTTTCTCTCTCTTTCAACAAATTTTCTATCTCTATCTCTAACTCACCCTCTACCTCTACCTCTATCTCTATCTCTATCTATATATCTATCTCTATTTCTATGTCTATCTCTATATCCATCTCCATCTCCATCTCCATCTCCATCTCTATCTCCATCTCTATCTCTATCTCTCTCTCTATCTATCTCTATCTCTATCTCTCTCTGCTCTATCTCTCTCTCTCTATCTCTCTCTCTATCTATCTCTATCTCTATCTCTAACTCACCCTCTACCTATACCTCACCCTCTACCTCTACCTTTACCTCTTTCTCTCTCTATCTCCCTAAATATCTATATTTGATTTTATCTCTATCTCTCTATGTTTGATTATCATAAAAATCATCTAATCTAAAATTATTCTTATTTTGCTTCCATTGACTGACTAGGTTTATGGACTGGAATTTTTGAGAAAGAATTACATGCCAACTTTAACTTTTATAACAAGAAAAGATATTACATCAACAAAAAAAACAAGAATTCAAATCAAATAAATTTGAGTGCCTTATACATATTTTTTTTTTAAAGCAATTCAGCCATATACTTTATTCTCAAATTTTGATATCCTTCTCAATGTCTACCTTCTGTTTACCTGATTACTTGATCAATTGAAGCAAAATAACTACTCTCCCTCTCCTGCTCCTAGTCCTACTCCCTCTCACACTTGCACTCACATTCATATGCTCCTCACATTCACTTTCATACTTGTACTCACACTCACACCCACATCCATACTTACATTCAGCCCAGGAGTTGCACTCACACCTGTAGTCACACTCCCACTTGCACACACATACTCACCCCCATACTCACACTCACACTTACACCCACACCCACACCTACACTCACACACACTTGCACTCCTATACTCACACTCACATTCCCATTCACATTCCCTTATATTCATCCTTGCCCACAGTCTTCCTTTTCTTCTCCCCTCCTTCCCTCGCTCTCCCTTTCATTCTCCCTTTCCTTCTCTCTCTCTTCCTCTCTCCTTATCTCCCTCTTTCCCCTTCCGTTTCTCTCAAATTCACACTCATTTCCTCCCTCCCTCTCTCCTCTCCTTATCTCTCTCTCTCTCTCATTTCCTCTCTCCTTCTCTCCCACACTTCCTCTCTCACTCTCTCCCTTTCCCTCTTCCTCTTTCAATCCCTCTTAAACTCACCGAAACAGATAGATTAACAAGTGCCACTTTCTCCATCTGTTGCCAGGGCCCTGAGGTTGATATGCGGCACTTCCTGACCCAGCGCCTTCTCCGCACAAGATCAGTCATGTATCGGTGGCCATGGTAGCTGAGTGGGAAATCCGTAGCATATTGCCAGCCCTCACGATCAACCCCACCAGGAGTGTGGTAATCAACACACCATTCACTCATCTGTGTGGAAAGTGAATATATGGAAAAAATAATATCGTAAGCATTGCTGGAAAAAAAAATAAATAAACTACAGAACAACTTATTACATCTCTTCAACTTTACATGTTACTGACAAAAAACATGTTAGATGCAATTCATTAAATACAGATTGCAACATACATGAAAAAAAAAAAAAAAACAGAATCATACCCAAGACCAATGACGTGATGGTAACTTGGTTCCCTCTCGCGTTTTGTGGTGCCTTCCAGTCTGATCACTCCAGGTGTGCCGGTCTGTTGGGAGGCCACGGTGAGTGAAGCCAGTCACTGGATTCCAGCGCTGGTTCTCCCAAACGTACATGTGACGGACATCGCTCATAATGTTCACATCAGAATCATTGCTGCTCCCTGGAATATGTGGTACATGAGCTGAGGTGTGCATACATGGAGGTGTCCAGTTGCAGCAACCTGAGACACTACATTTGCTTTATGGAAAATATCACCATTTCAAAATTTCAGAGAATGACAAGAGAGTGACTGTAGATATATAGTTATCTAAAAGGACCTATCACTGGCTTGAAATAATGGATACTATATCAACTACATTCCTTTGAAAAATATCAATATTCATAAACTTTCCATCAATAAAAAGCCCTGACTAATCCTTAGCCTATTACCCCCAGGAACATGTAATGCCCAATGTAATTTACTTCTGCGAGTTATTTGACCTCACATGATTTTCCCTTTCCTTAATTATTCAGGGTCCTTTTTCTTTTTCTTTATATTATTAATACTGATATTGTTATCATAAGCACAGACATTATGATTATCAGCAATATAAAATAAAAAATATATATATTAAAAATAATAATAATAATAAAAAATAAACAAAGAGTAAGCTGGGGAGATGGGTAAGGCTAGCAACTGACTCCTGTGTGAAAGAGTACTTGTGGAGCCATCTGTTAGTTAACATGAGTGATAAACTAAAATTACAGTGGACATGCCATCTCCAGCAGCACTGGATTAAACCCTGAGTGAAAAGGCCTTTCATCTCACCCTTATAGAGCCCTCCACCAGTCGCCCCAGTGTAAGTGTAGACATGGTAGTCATGGGAGATGGCCCACGTCACACCTCCAGCTCCGCTTTCCACTCGCAGGCAATGGCCGCCCAAACCACGCCAGTACCACTCATTCAGCTGTCTCTCACCCTGTTGGGAGATTTTATTTTATAATTTGTTTGTTTAAGATTTTACACATTTCCATGATATGTGCATTTGAAAGGGTAACAGAAGATAAAAAATGTTTTGAAAAATACAAGGAATCTGGATTTTTTGGGGGCAGAACCTTTTCTAAAGTGAATAATCACCAAAAGGACTGCTAAAATATCTAAATTTATCATCATTACCTCACATAAATTATTTTGCATCATGATGGTTTCCAACTGAAAGTAAATTTTTTAAAAACGCTGAATGATACTCACGGCCCCATGATTATACGTCACGGAATCCACTGTGATGCTTCCTCGAATGACAGCATGAGTGATGTCAGCTGCTGGCAGGCGATGGTTGAAGCTATACCAAAATTTGTCATTGACAGAGATCTGTAATGGGGATGACAATTTTTTTCAGAGATACATAACTGGCAGTCAAAATACTGAAGCAAAGTCTATCAGAAGAAAAGGAAAAAAAAAATTTAACATTGGCAACATTCACATAAAATAAAACCTTATTTTAGGGGCACTTATTTTAGGGCCAGTTGCTTTGGCTTTCAGCAGGTCTATCAAAAGCATA
>NW_020868993.1:85512-93012 GCF_003789085.1 Penaeus vannamei | reverse complement strand
TCAGTGATGCAGAGCATTGAAATCAAAATGAAAAAATTAGAATTTTAAAACATCCAAGGCATAAAAGTGGTATATACATTACGTGAAAGAATGTATGTGAAAAGTAATAATAAAAAATAATAATATAACTAAGCTTAACTAAGACAAATATTCCAGTTAATCCAAATGTCAAAATATACCAACTACCGTAAAGCTGCATTACGCATTTTGCCCCATACCACAACCCTATAATGCCAGCTTAGAAAACATGAGACTTACCAACGCGGCATGTTATTGGCGCTAACCCAACACCCTCCACCAGATATCCATAGCCACAGGTGTTCAGCTTGAAAGGGTATCACATTGTACTCTGGCTTCTCTTCTCTGGTTACGACCAGAGAACCCCGTCCAAGGCCAGCTTCACTGCCTGCACTACTGCTGCTCACGTGGCGAAGGCGTGACTCACTCCACTCCCCACTCGAGTGCTGCAGTGATGGTGGACCCTCGTGCGTTGGTTCTTCTACTCTATCACTTTTGGTCAACTGGTGATCCTCTTCTGGCACTCCCTGAACTTCCCCTTCCACTGACTGTCCTTTGTTCATATTCGTTTTGTTACCTTCTTCACTCACAGCAATGACCCCATTGGCCAATGGACTACTCTCGCCAGCTTGAAAACTGCTAATGAATTCCCCACCTGGGTCAGACACGACAGAGGAGCTAAGTGAACTTGGGTAATCCTCTGGGTAGCGTATTTTGATGCTTGAGTCCCGGCTATCATGACCCGGGGAAGTTTCACTCTTCTCCCCAGTTCCAGTGACATTTGCCTCATCTTTCTCTTTTTGCTTCAGCTGTAAGTTTGGTAAGCTAGTCTTATTCTTGTTCTCCGATTCATCACCTGCTGATACTGCTCCACTTGGAGGAGAAGCAGAACTGTCCAGCAATTTTAGGTTGTTCATAGCTGTGGCCATGCTTTGTAGGTCTTCTCCATCTGAAGTCTGTAGGCTAAGTAAACTTTCACCGTCACACTGAGGTTCTAATTTCCTCAATCCCCCATCAACTGGTGTGTTACTCTCACTCTTACTCTCACTCTCTGAAGTGATCTTGGATAAGGGTCCTGGACTTGGTGCAGGGCTGGGACTAGGGGTTGGCTCTGGGGTCACTGATATGTCAATTGGGAGACAAATGGGCCGCCAAGTTCGCCCTGTGAGCTCCGTCTCAGTGATGCCTGTGCGGATGAGCAAACTGTAGTCTTCACTACCGATGCCCCAGACCTACACAAATAAAAGTTCATTTAACCCTGAAAGAATCACATAAATTTTGTAATTTCACCAAAACCCATAATGTCCAATGAAAAGATATCTAATTACCATGGAAATAAAAACCTGTTTTCTAACCTGGTCATTTGGGCCAACAGAAATCATGTTTAGCATGCCCACCATCTTCAGCCAGCTACTGCCAGTCGTTCCTGTGTCCGTCTTGGACTGACTAGTTCCATTGCCTGATCTGTTATGCTCTGAAGAACCTTCCTTTGATGCTTGGAGTCCTCTCCGGAACCATACCTTATGGTCCCTTGTCAAGGCCCACACCGACTTCATTCCAACCGCCACCTGCTGCAGAGGACTGCCATTTGGAGGCTCAACGACAATCCAATCAACACCTGAGAATCAACTGTTAATCAGACAGCTAAAACAAAAACAAAAGAGATAAAAATACATGAAAGGCAAGTTTGAAAAATATTGGATTCCAGGTAAGTCAAGGTAAGGCAAGCGATGCAAAGGAAATGAAAGGAAGGAAAGTCAAGGGCAATGGCAAAGGGAGAGGCCTGGCCAAGGGCAAGGATAACATAAGGTAAAGTATAGAAAAGAATCTAGTAATAACAAACCTGTGGGCGCATCCCTTGTCACCCCAGTCCTCACGAGAATGGTGCCGTCCCAGGTTACAGACCACACTCTCCCTGAACGTCCTATTCCTACAGTTGTCACATCCCTTTCTGGTGGCGTTGGGATGTGTTGCCAACCGCAACCCTCGGGACAAGTGCCATCAACACCACTACGAACCATAACCTATTCATGAGAACACTTTTGTGTTAATCACTGCACTAATGTACTACATTCAGATTAAAAACAGACATTATCTGAAAAATTTCCTCTCTCAGATCAAAATCACTAATGCCTTCAAGAAATAAGTGAATACAAAAAAATATATAAATGATATATGAAATATACAACTCACAATGAGTAATACACCACTATCAACTTGTTAGATCCAGGGCCATCTCATCACAACATATCACAGCCCCAGGGTGATAGGCCTCACTACAAGGTAGAGTTGCCGGTTGGTGCGTATGAATCAGTGTTCCTTTAGGAAGGGACTCTTGCAGTATTTCCATTGAGGATGAAGTGTAACCTCAATGCCAATAACAGCATTAGTTCCAGGGAGGACAGTATATGCACATGTAGTGTGATTTATTCCTGCCTACAATTACCAGGAACACAGGGTTTGTTACAGAAAACTAAATAATGTGAAAAGATAAAAAATAACACAAATAATACAGCATTCCTTACTAATGCTATTATTAAACAGAGTGTAAACTACCTGGAAAATAATTTGCTGCTCAACAAACATCATCATACTGAAAAAGCATAACAAATGACAAATACAGTCCTCAGAATATGGCAAATCAGCAAAAGCACATCAGCAGAAAATGCGCTAACAGGCATAGGGTCTTGACATCTAGCTCAGATTACAATCCATAAACCAGGAAGAATTGCCACTTCGTGTGCCTTATGCCCAGATTTTGGTCTACATGCAAGGCACGAGGCACCCGGATCCAACAGGTTAACAGATTGGAAAAATAATCAGTGAGAAACATACCCGACCAAAGACAGTAACGCCCCACACCATGAGCTTGTCTGGGTCTTCGCCAGCCACCTCCCCTCCCCCGACGTTAATGTCAATGAAGGGTTCCTGTAAAAGAGTACATGGGATAGAAGTGTCTAGTATACGTGCGTTCAACTTACCTACCTATCTCATTCTCAAATGCCCTCTACTTAATTAACTGCCATATATCATGCTTGTTAAGATAACTGGTTTAACAAAGATATATTCTATGTGCCCTTAAATAAATGTAACAATATTCTGGTATGCTAGTGACAGTGAAATCATCTTTAGAGTACCAAAAGTTACAATATCAACAGCCAGCTCTTTCATTATCTGTAATAATATACATATTGACTAACCATTCATGACAAAGATGATGGAAACCTCATAATTTCTAATCAGTATCATGATATAACCAAAACCCTCTGAAGACATTAAATAAAGGTGAACAATAACTATTTCTGTCTATATCATAATATCTAAAAAGTCATTATAAAATATAAAGTTGATGATGGATGATGATGATGATGTGATGATGTGATGATGTGATGATGTGATGATGTGATGATGTGATGATGTGATGATGTGATGATGATGATGATGATGATGATGATGTGATGATGTGATGATGATGATGATGATGGATGATGATGATGATGATGATGATGATGATGATGATGATGATGATGATGATGATGATGATGATGATGATGATGATGATGATGATGATAGTGAGAGTGAGGGTAAGGGAGAGAGTGAGGGTAAGGGAGAGAGTGAGTAAGAGTGAGAGTAAGAGCAAAAGTAAGAATAAGTATAAGAGTAAGGGAGGTGAGGGTAAGGGTGAGGGTAAGGGTAAGGGTGAGGGTAAGGGTAAGGGTGAGGGTGAGGGTAAGGGTAAGGGTAAGGGTGAGGGTACGGGTGAGGGTAAGGGTAAGGGTGAGGGTAAGGGTAAGGGTAGGGTGAGGGTAAGGTGAGGGTAGGGTGA
This sequence comes from Penaeus vannamei, assembly GCF_003789085.1. NCBI lineage: Eukaryota > Metazoa > Arthropoda > Malacostraca > Decapoda > Penaeidae > Penaeus > Penaeus vannamei. The sequence goes on along the minus strand of NW_020868993.1, from coordinate 89,168 downwards.
AGGTAAGGGTAAGGGTAGGGTAAGGGTGAAGGTAAGGTGAGGGTAAGGGTAAGGGTGAGGGTAAGGGTAAGGGTGAGGGTAAAGGTGAGGGTAAGGGTGAGGGTGAGGGTAAGGGTGAGGGTGAGGGTGAGGGTAAGGGGTGAGGTAAGGGTAAGGGTAAGGGTGAGGGTGAGGGTAAGGGTAAGGGTGAGGGTGAGGGTAAGGGGGTAGGGTAAGGGTGAGGGTAAGGGTGAGGGTAAGGTAAGAGTGAGGGTGAGGGTGAGGGTGAGGGTGAGGGTGAGGGTGAGGGTGAGGGAGAGGGAGAGGGAGAGGGAGAGGGGAGGGAGAGAGGGATATAGGGAGAAGGAGAGGGACAGGGACAGGGACAGGGACAGGGTCAGGGACAAGGACAGGGACAGGGACAGGGACAGGGACAGGGACAGGGACAGGGACAGGGACAGGGACAGGGACAGGGACAGGGTCAGGGACAGGGTGAAAGTGATTGTGATTGTGACTGCATAGGATTATGATTGTGATTGTGATTGTGATTGTAATATTAATACAAAAGATACAGAGATACATGATCAACACCTACTTTAGTGTGATCTTGATGAATAGGAGGAACAGCAGACCACGTGTCGAGGGCGACATATCTTCTGTACCGCACCCACTTCCTTCGTCTCACACAAGAATTCCACTTCTTTTCTGCAGTGTACGTCCTCGGGAAGTCTACTGCATAAGTCCATCCCTGCAGTGAACGTGAGATGTAAATAGAATAACCCTTACACAAAGGTAGACACAACCATAGTCCCTATGTAGATCATGATTAAAATCCATTGCATCATATCAGTGTCATAACAGTTGAACAGTAATTTGAAGCCTCCCAAACTGGCATAACACGTTAGAATAAACAAAGAAGAGCAAAACGCAAATCTAAAATGTCTCAGTCACGGCTCGCTACCTCCTTATCAAGAGCCTGCCCTTCGTGAGTATGATGGAGGTGCCAAGGCGACTCCCACGACCAAGCAAGTGTGGGGAGGGTGATGCCTGCCATCTTTCGGTCGGTGAGGCCATCTTCGCTCGAGAAGGAGGGACGATCCGAGGGCAGCAAAACTCCACTGAAGCCTTCAATGGGGTTCCAACGCTATTCGAGGGAAGGGATATTAGTAATGTAGTGAGGAATTGCACGTAAAACCAATAGGCCTTTCGTAGTCTATCTACTGTTCTCAACCTGATGCCACCTTAAGTAATTAATTGTACAGACATATAGATGATTCCACGAGTTCTTAGTAACGAAGGAGTCAATCACTAGTCCAACCAATCTCACCTCTTAACCCTTTTCCATGACTTTTTAAAGGATTTCATTCTATTTTATATTTCATTTCTATTTCATTTATATTTCATATCTTTTATAAAACGACACAGAGAAACACACACACACACACACACACACACACACACACACCACACACACACACACACACACACACACACACACACACACACACACACACACACACACACACCACATACACACACACACACACACAATTACTGACAGACAGATAGATTTGGATAGAGAGAGAGACATACACAAACACACACACAGATAAATATAGATAGAGACAGAAATACAGACAGATACATAGATAGATAGACAGATAGATAGATAGAGAGATGGATGGATAGACAGATAGATGGATGGATGGATGGATGAATGGATGAATGGATAGTGAGTGAGAGAGAGAGAGAGAGAGAGAGAGAGAGAGAGAGAGAGAGAGAGAGAGAGAGAGAGAGAGAGAGAGAGAGAGAGAGAGAGAGAGAGAGAGAGAGAGAGAGAGAGAGAGAGAGAGAGAGAGAGAGAGAGAGAGAGGGAGGAGGGGGGGGATAAATAAATAAATAGATAGACAGATGGATGGATGAACTGATAGATAGATAGATAGATAGATAGATGATAGATAGATAGATAGATAGATAGATAGATAGATAGATAGATAGATAGATAGATAGATAGATAGATAGATAGATAGATAGATAGATAGATAGATAGATAGATAGATAGATAGATAGATAGATAGATAGATAGATAGATAGATAGATAGATAGATAGATAGATAGATAGATAGATAGATAGATAGAGATTAGATTAGATTAGATTAGATTAGATTAGATTAGATTAGATTAGATTAGATTAGATAGATAAATAGACAGATGGATGGATAAACAGATAGATGGATGGATAAATAGATAGATGGATGGATAAATAGATAGATGGATGAATAAATAAATAGATAGATAGATAGATAGATAGATAGATAGATAGATAGATAGATAGATAGATAGATAGATAGATAGATAGATAGATAGATAGATAGATAGATAGATAGATAGACAGAGACAGACAGACAGACAGACAGACAGACAGACGATAGATAGATAGATAGATAGATAGATAGATAGATAGATAGACAGACAGACAGACAGACAGACAGACAGACAGACAGACAGACAGACAGACAGACAGACAGACAGACAGACAGACAGACAGACAGACAGACAGACAGACAGACAGATGGATGGATGGATGGATGGATGGATGGATGGATGGATGGATGGATGGACAAACAGAAACAGCTCGAGAAAGACAGATTACAGAATATTATGCAAAAGAGAAAGAGAAAGACAGAAAATGAATCTTATACAAACACAATACATATATCCCTTAAAAAATAATAAAACAGCTCTATTCATTACCTGATTTTCGTAGGCCTCCTCGCATACACGTATTGGGACGGACGAACCATACACATACACGTATACCTGGTGGTCTCCCCCAAGGGCCCAAATAACTGTCTCATGAGCCGAAACCCTCTTGAACTCAACGCCCAGGTAGGGGAGTTCTCGCCACACAGACTGGTCCGTTGACAGGCTGTACACCCGGCCTTGGTTGTTAATGGCAAAGATCTGTGAGGAAGGCATCTTGTCCCGTTCTGGCTACACTTCCATCTGCCTTCAAAGAGAAAATTGGAGAGTAAAAGAAATGCTCTTTCCTGTAAGTACGAGGCATGAAATTTCTGAAGAATTACAACAATCAATTCAAGGTAAGACTAGGGGATATCTATGTGCACTATATCATAAAGGAAATATATATTCCCCTTCTATATGATGTAATTAACACTATGAAAGTGAAAAAAAATGAGTGCTTTCACATATTGTGGTTACAAGAAGCATTTAAACTTCTTGCACAAAATGATTTTTTCTACACCGCTCCACATGTTTAGACCATGGTCTCAAATAGTAAACTGACTGCACAACTCATTACTGCGACGTGTCAATTAGTTCATGTGTTACTATGCACTTGTGAAAATTAGTCTTTTCCTATTGTTCCCACCTACTTCACTATATTTGGGCATCTTGTATTTTTATGTAATATTATAAAAAAAATATATATGCTTGTTACAAATTATTTTGGATTTTTTGTTATATCATCTTTTTTGTGAATGCCCATTTTCCCAACCTTAACTATTCTTTGACAATCACTGGTATGTTTTGTGCTGAATGTGATCTTGGCCATGGTCCTTTTAAGCCAATATAGTGAAAATTCTTTAAAAGTTATTGACATTTGCATAAGTCACAGTTTACAAGGTGAATCTTTGAGTTGTGCAAAATGTGGAAAT
>NW_020868993.1:65512-75512 GCF_003789085.1 Penaeus vannamei | reverse complement strand
AGGTCGTCATATATGCCAACATAAACTTCGTGGAGGTCGTCATATATGCAACATAAACTTCATGGAGGTCGTCATATATGGAGGTCGTATATATGCCAACATAAACTTCGTGGAGGTCGTCATATATGCCAACATAAACTTATGGAGGTCGTCATATATGCCACATAAACTTCGTGAGGTCGTCATATATGCCAACATAAACTTCGTGGAGTCGTCATATCCAACATAAACCGTGGAGGTCGTCATATATGCCAACATAAACCGTGGAGGTCGTCATATATGCCAGCATAAACTTCATGGAGGTCGTCATATATGCCAACATAAACTTCATGGAGGTCGTCATATATGCCAACATAAACTTCGTGGAGGTCGTCATATATGCCAACATAAACTTCATGGAGGTCGTCATATATGCCAACATAAACTTCGTGGAGGTCGTCATATATGCCAACATAAACTTCGTGGAGGTCGTCATATATGCCAACATAAACTTCGTGAGGTCGTCATATATGCCAACATAAAGGTCGTCATATATGCCAACATAAACTTCGTGGAGGTCGTCATATATGCCAACATAAACTTCGTGGAGGTCGTCATATTGCCAAATAAACTTCGTGGAGGTCGTCATATATGCCATATCGTCATATATGCCAACATAAACTTCGTGGAGGTCGTCATATATGCCAACAAAACTTCGTGGAGGTCGTCATATATGCCAACATAAACTTCGTGGAGGTCGTCATATATGCCAACATAAACGTGAGGTCGTCATATATGCCAACATAAACTTCGTGGAGGTCGTCATATATGCCAACATAAACTTCATGGAGGTCGTCATATATGCCAACATAAACTTCGTGGAGGTCGTCATATATGCCAACATAAACGGAGCATATATGCAACATAAACTTCGTGGAGGTCGTCATATATGCCAACATAAACTTCGTGGAGGTCGTCATATATGCCAACATAAACTTCGTGGAGTCGTCATATATGCAACATAAATGCATATATGCCAAATAAACTTCGTGAGTCGTCATATATGCCAACATAAACTTCGTGGAGGTCGTCATATATGCCAACATAAACTTGGAGGTCGTCATATATGCCAACATAAACTTCGTGGAGGTCGTCATATATGCAACATAAACATGGAGGTCGTCATATATGCCAACATAAACTTCGTGAGGTCGTCATATATGCCAACATAAACTTCGTGGAGGTCGTCATATATGCCAACATAAACTTCGTGGAGGTCGTCATATATGCCAACATAAACTTCGTGGAGGTCGTCATATATGCCAACATAAACTTCGTGGAGGTCGTCATATATGCCAACATAAACTTCATGAGGTCGTCATATATGCCAATAAACTTCGTGGAGGTCGTCATATATGCCAACATAAACTTCGTGGAGGTCGTCATATATGCCAACATAAACTTCGTGGAGGTCGTCATATATGCCAACATAAACTGGAGGTCGTCATATATGCCAACATAAACTTCGTGGAGGTCGTCATATATGCCAACATAAACTTCGTGGAGGTCGTCATATATGCCAACATAAACTTCGTGGAGGTCGTCATATATGCCAACATAAACTTCGTGGAGGTCGTCATATATGCCAACATAAACTTCATGGAGGTCGTCATATATGCCAACATAAACTTCGTGGAGGTCGTCATATATGCCAACATAAACTGGAGGTCGCCAACATAAACTTCGTGGAGGTCGTCATATATGCCAACATAAAACTTCGTGGAGGTCGTCATATATGCCAACATAAACTTCGTGGAGGTCGTCATATATGCAACATAAACTTCGGGAGGTCGTCATATATGCCAGGAGGTCGTCATATATGCCAACATAAACTTCGTGGAGGTCGTCATATATGCCAACATAAACTTCGTGGAGGTCGTCATATATGCCAACATAAACTTCATGGAGGTCGTCATATATGCCAACATAAACTTCGTGGAGGTCGTCATATATGCAACATAAACTTCGTGGAGGTCGTCATATATGCCAACATAAACTTCGTGGAGGTCGTCATATATGCCAACATAAACTTCGTGGAGGTCGTCATATATGCCAACATAAATTCGTGGAGGTCGTCATATATGCAACATAAACTTCGTGAGGTCGTCATATTGCCAACATAAACTTCGTGGAGGTCGTCATAATGCCATAAACTTCGTGGAGGTCGTCATATATGCCAACATAAACTTCGTGGAGGTCGTCATATATGCCAACATAAACTTCGTGGAGGTGTCATATATGCCAACATAAACTTCGTGAGGTCGTCAATATGCAACATATGGAGGTCGTCATATATGCCAACATAAACTTCGTGGAGGTCGTCATATATGCCAACATAAACTTGAGGTCGTCATATATGCCAACATAAACTTCGTGGAGGTCGTCATATATGCCAACATAAACTTCGTGGAGGTCGTCATATATGCCAACATAAACTTCGTGGAGGTCGTCATATATGCAACATAAACTTCGTGGAGGTCGTCCATATATGCCAACATAAAACTTCGTGAGGTCGTCCTATTATGGTAAACTTCGTGGAGGTCGTCTTCTTCGTGGAGGTCGTCCAAGGAAGTTCATCTTGGTAATATTTGATTTAGGAATTAGATCTTTGGGAGAATGGTGTAGGCACGGTAATGATGCTGCATCTTTGTCGAGAGGCAGGAAGAATGACCCGTATTCGTGTTGAAAATGTAGAGAGGAATGAGAATGAATATTTTCACAATACGAGGATGTATTTGGCCCGTTTCGATTACGTTAGATATATGTTTTTTTAAAATCTTCACAACAAAAGAGATGTTATTTGACCGGTTTCGAATCTTCAACAGAAATAAAGGTTTTTTTTATCTCACAAAACAAGAGAGTATTGCCGTTTCGAACGTTTCAGCAGAAAATAAATGTTTTTTTAAATCTCACATACAGAGAATGTATTTGACCGGTTTCGATTTCGTCTTCACAGAATAAATGTTTTTTAAATCTTCACAATACAAGAGATGTATTTGACCGTTTGAGACCAACAGAAATAAATGTGTTAATAACAATCACAAGAAGATAGTTATTGACAAGTCTTCAAGATTTTACCTCACAATTTACTAGGCAGAATGGACCTATTCAACAGTATTAAAGTAAATGTTTTTTTTAACTAATCTTCACAATACAAGAGATGTATTTGACCCGCGCATATTCGTTCGTACGTATCTGAGGAGAAAATGTCCACAATAACTGTTTTTTTAAAAATCTTCACAATTACAAGAGAGTGTAGGTTTGCCGGTTTCGATTACGTCTTCATCAGAAATACACGTATTCCTGACTAAATGTATTCGAAACCGATCAAATACATCTCTTGTATTGTCAAGATATTCATTCTCATTCAAACCTCTCTACGCTGGGAAGAAGGTCGTGTGTATCGGGATATATGAACATATGAACCAATATAATGTAACGTTATTGCTGTTTTTAAAATAAAAAACAAACACTTTTTGCAATAATTTAATAAAACCAAAACACAGAAAACAATACACATTACACTAAAACATTTGGCAAAAAAAATTACATACATATTTGATTTTAGTGTAACTGATAAACGTAATACTTTTAAAATGTAACGGGTACATAATTTAAATATAAAAGACATCCATATACATCAATATTCTCTGGAATAGTCAAGCTATTATTTACAAAACATCTTTCAGAAATATACATGAGAGCAACACGCCAACGCAGAATTTTGATAATCAGTCGTGATACATCCGGTATTTGAAAACAATTTTCTCATTTAGTTTTCGAAATAGCACTCGGTTCCCGAAAACAAATTTATTATTAACTCAGCCTCGAATGCACTAAGTTTTGAAAACAAAATTGCCTCACTTATCGAATGCACTCGTTTCGAAAAACAATTTTTTTAACTTCAGGACTCGAATCACTCTCGGTTTTGAAAACATTTTTTTAAACTTCAGCCTCGAATGCACTCAGTTTCGAAAACAAAATTTTCATTCGAAGCCCTCGAAATGTACTCGGTTTCGGAAAAAACTCACTTTTCGGAATCAACTCGGTTTAAAAAAACAAAAATTTTCTTCATATCCATAAGCCTCGAGATTCACTCGGTTCGAAAGCAAGAAAATTTCTCACCAGCCCTGGAATGCACTCGGTTTTCCCAACAAAAAATTCTCATCTTTCGAATGCACTCGGATTTCCGCTAAACTAAGAATTTCTACACTCGGACTCGAATGCATTCGTTTCGAAACAATTTTGATAACTTTAAACCTGAAGCACTCGGTTTCGAAACAGTCAAAACTTCAGCCTCGAATGCACTCGTTTAAAAATTTTTTTTTTTTCATTTCAAGCCTCGAATGCAACTGGGTTTCGAAAGCAAGAGCTTTCAGATGCTCTGGCCCTTTGGAAAATTCGAACTCATATTTGAAAACCATGACGAAAGCAAAAGCGATGACGTCATCATTTGCCAATCGAAAAATAAAGGAAGTTTAAACAGCATTAAAATGTGAGAGGCATAATTGCTAGTTCAACGAAATAAATATATAAATATATTCTTTTATTCTATGCAAAAGGCTCCCCGCCCCGACAGCCTAAGTGACCCCGACAGCCTGACTTGGTGACTTAGGTATCCATGCCCTTGATGACCTGTCAGTCTATAGTGACCTCGGTAGCGCGGTTCTTGTTGACCTTGGGCAATGCTTACTGCCCCCTGCAAAGCGTAACCTCGGTAGCGCAGTTCATGTTTCTTGGTGACCTGGGCACATTACTGCCCCTTTGAGACCTTTAAACTGCCACAAGGTGACCTCTGCCCAGTCCTAAATGACCTGGTCATCCTGACGCTTGTTGACCATGGCAACCTGGCCCCCGACCTCTGCAACCCGACCTCTGGTAACTATGGCAACCTGGCCCCCGGCGACCTCTGCAACTCGACCTTTAGTAACCATGGCAACCTAAATGACCTCTTAAACCCCCGATTAGACGAGGCCTCTCCTTCTGCCATTCAAGGTCGCTTTCCTGACGAAGGTGATGATCAGCCAGACGCTCCCGGCCACCATGAGCACCAGGCCCAGCCCAGCGAAGACCAAGGAACCGTAGAGCCACCCGGACGCTGCGAAGGGAAAAAAGGCGGTTAGTTTGAATGTTTTTAGGTCCGTATCCCAGCTTGGTTTCAATATCTTGAAAAAAAGATAAAAAAATAACTGGTCTGAATGTTTTTAGATCTGTATCTTTGCTCTGATTTGAATATTTTGAAATCACCATGGAAAAAAGAGCATTAGGCGGAATACTTTGTCCAAATCTAAATTTGGTTTTAATATCTTAAAAGACCTGATGGAAAAAAAATAGTGTCTGAATGTTTTTAGGCCCGTAGTTTGCTCGGATTTGAGTATTTTATAATCCTGATGAAAAAAAAAAAATCCCAATAGGTGGATATTTTTGTCCATATCTAAATTTGGTTTTAATATCTTAAAGACCTGATGGAAAAAAAAATAGCTGTCAGAATGTTTTTAGGCCTGTAGTTTGCTCTGATTTGAGTATTTTAAAATCATGATGAAAAAAAAGCATTAGGTGGAATATTTTGAAGTCGGTATCAAATTTGATGATGATGATGATATGATCTATCTATATATATATCTCTATCTATCTATCTATCTATATATATAATATATATAATTAATTTTAAAAAGTATTTTCATAAACCTCTTTTGTGTTTCTCTTTCGCTAAAGGGGAAAGGGAGATCGTACTCACGAGGAACAGGCTGACAGGCGTGATCGCAGGTCCCTTGTTGTGGTCAGCAGAGGGCGCGTCTACGATAGGAGCGTCGACTTCCCCGGGCATGGTGCTGGCGTGACAGTGCTGGTCAGTGGTTCTCTCGGTCTCGGTGTGTAGGTCGTGGTGACGGAAAAAGTCCGGGTGGCGGTAACCTCGGTTGGCTGTGGTGGTGACCAGAAGCGTCTCGGTGGTTGTGGTGGTGGTCGTCTCTGTTGACGTGACGGTGACGGTGGCTGTGGTCGGGGCAGTGTCAGTTGCGCCGAATCCTGAGCTGTCTGTGACTGGAGGAGTGTCAGTGGTGTCTGTGGGCGGTGTGGTGTCCGTTGGGCGCTGGGCGGTTGACAAGTCGCTTTCTGGGGTCAGTTAAGGCAAAGAAGTAAAGCCATGTCGGAGTGAATGATGATGATGATGATGGTGGTGGTGGTGGTGTGTGATGATGGATGATGATGATGATGATGATGGTGATGATGATGATGATGGATGGTGGTGAATTGGTGATGGTGGTGGTGATGGATGGTGATGGTGATCATGATGATCAAGGTCATGGTGGTGACTATGATCATGGATATGATAAATAATAAAAAATAATAACAGTACTATGTCATACTAAAAAAAACTAACAATAATTCTAATTATGTCAATAACAATAAAAAACAACAATATTCCTCTTCCTCCTCTTCATCATCATTATCGCAATCCCAACAGCAACTATAACCAAAATAACAATAGTTATCAACTGGCCACAACTGACAGCCAAAAACCAGGACTTACTTTAGTATCCTGTGGGAATAAACCGCCTCTCATGAACACCGGCGGGAAGTCGTGGTCGGTTGTTCCATCGGTTGTTCCACCTGTTGTTCCATCGGTTGTTCCACCTGTTGTTCCATCGGTTGTTCCAACGGCTGTTCTACTCTGCGTCCGCGCTCTATTTTAGGTGAGCGGGAGGGAGTAAAAAGGTGTTTTTGTGTGTGGAATGATGGGGGTAAAATGGTAGTTTTGGTATGGAATGATGGTGGTATAATGGTATTTTTTGTGGTATAGCAGAGCAGGGGTAAAATGGTAGTTTATTTGTGGTATAAGATAGCGGGGGTAAAATGGTAGTTTTGGTATCGAATGATGGGGGTAAAATTATCTTTTGGGTATGGAACAACGGTTAAAACGGTGACTTTTGGTGTGGAATAAGCAGTTAAATGGTAGTTTCTGACATGGAATAAAAGGCTAAGTTTTAGTTTTGGTGTGGAAAAGGAGGAAGATGGTGAGTTTGGTGCAGTAGAGTAACACTTTGGTACAAAATAAAGAGAATGATGGTGAGTTTGGTGCAGCAGAGTAACACTTTGGTACAAAATAAAGAGAATGGTGATTTTAATTCGGTATAGGAAATGATGGTGAAGTTTTGGTGCAGCACTCTAACACTTTGGTACAAAATAAAGAGAATGGTGATTTTAATTCGGTATAGGAAATGAGATGATCTTGATACGGAATAAGCAATGTGATTGAAATGAGGAACCAGACAGAAGATTATGATAAAACATGTACGAAAAAAAACGAGATGCTGAACAAGATAATTATGTTAATTACGGAATAAGATGGTAATTATGGAACAAAGATTCCAAAGAACAAAATATGAAACATTTTGAAGCAGCGCAAGAAAAATTGAGATGCGGTTAAATGTAGTTCGCTTTAGATGGAGTTATGAGCATCATGCGATCTGAACAGGTGGGTTATGAACAGCTAATACAGTGGGATTCAGATGATTAAAAAAATAATTCAAACAGATTATGATATACGAAAATAAACTGAACAAGCAACTACATTATAAATCAGATTCCGAACAAACATTACATTAAAAGTAGTTGGGGGCAAACCTCTAACTAGGTTTACAAAAAAAAAAAAAAAAAAAAAAAAAAAAAAAATCCAAAATGACTTAGTTTATGACAGTTTTTAAACGGATAAAGATTCCCATAAAGTCCCATTTTGCAAAGCGACCAAACCATACAGTGAAACCTAAATCTCAGCTCAGATCTGTCGGCGGATAAGGTTCACCACCAAAATATAATCAACCGAACCACTATATAAACACCAAATCAAACCATTATAAACCCCAACGAAACACACAAACACGAACAAACAATCGAACAAACAATCAAACAAACAAACACGCACACGCACACACACAAACACTCAAAAAACAAACAAAAAAACAAACAAACAAAAAACGAACGAAACATGAATCGCGTTTCGAAACGGCTTCGAAGCTCGACCCGCTCTCCTATTCGCACCTCTTGGAGTCGATATCATCCAGTATCTTGCCGATGCTGGCGATGACAGGCACGGTGCGCTGGGGTTTAGGGTTGTCCTGCACGTCCTCGATGTAGTCGGAGTTTTGCAGGCCTAGGGCGATTTCCTGCGAAGGGGAAGGGAGGTGGGAGTTGGAGGGGGAGGGGGAGAAATAGGGAAGGGGGAGGGGTGGGAGTAAGGAAGAGGCGGGGAGTGAGAAAAGGAGGGAAGTGTGGAGACGTGTGGAAGGAGTGTGGAGTGGGGATGAGTGGGAAGTAAGGAAGTAGAGGTGTGGGAGTCGGGAAGGAAGAAATGAGGAGAGTGGGGAGGGGTAGGATGGATGGAAGTAAGGAAGGGGAAGTGAAAAGGAAGTGGTTGGGATGGGAGGGGGGTAAAATAGGAAGACAGGGAGGGGAGGGAGAGGGAGGGAGGGAGGGAGGGAGGAGGGAGGGAGAGAGAGAGGGAGAGGAGAGGAGAGGGAGAGAGAGCTTAAAACACGTACAAGCCACAGCAAAAAACAATAAAATAGAAAGCTATCCAATATATTGCTAAAAAAAAAAAGTCCAAGCTACCGGGCGAGGCAAAATGTGTTTCAGGCATTAATAAATATTTATCGCTTCTAGAGATTTTAATCTAAACCACTTCTAAAAAATAATAATGTTAATAATGGTAATGATAATAATAACTATAACAATAATAATAATAATGACATGCATACTAATAATAACAATAAAAATAACAACAATAATAATAACAATAACGACGACAACAATAATAAAAAAATAATAATACATAACAATAACGACAACAACAAATAAAATAATAATAACAACAACAATAATAAATCTTACATCCGGGGAATATTGAAGCTTCCTCCGACTTGTGGGTGTGAGAGACGGATCATCTAACCTAAAAAGAAATTTCAAAAAATGTTCATTTCATTTTAGCATTCATCCAAATTCCTCAAAATAAATGTCTTAAAAGGAGAAAAAATGTAGACGAAGAGGAGAATAAACATGGAAAATAGATGAAGATGAGAAGAAAATGAATAATCGGCCAAAAAATAGAAAAGAAAAAGAAAAAAAACAAACCAGAGAAAATTAAATATAGACAAAAAAAAGAAGAAAGAAAAGAAGAAAGAACAAACAGAAAGAAAAACAAATTCAAAATAAACGAAAAAAAAAAAAAATACGGAGAGGGGGAAATGTACCACGTGTCGCCATTCCCGCCAAATTTCCCGCCAAAATTCCCGTCGAGCTCGGGGCCGGGATCATGGCGAGAGTGATCGAGGCGCCGCATCTCCATGGCCATGTCGAACACATCTATGACGTCGAGATCGTCTGCGTCCCTTGCTCTCGGGGCTGGAAAGGCGAGAAAAAGGGTTATTAAATGTGTTTGATGTTTTTAAAGAGAAATATACAATGTTTGCGGGTTCGTTCAGAGATAGGTGGAGTGGGTGGGTGAAGGGATAGGTGGGTTGTGAGTGGGTGGATGGGTGGGAGGGGTGGGGTGGGTTGTAGAGGTCGATAAATACATATAAATAGATGGATATACTAATGAAATTGGAAAAAATTACCACCCCCTTTTTTGTAAATGGAAAATGGTTTTGCAAATATTTCTCACGTGGTTTTAACAAATCCAATTTATTCATGGCTCTGATTTGCCTTTTCGGGAAATGTTCGGATCAATGAAATGTCTTTTTTTTCATTAGTCATACATCTATATACCCGCATACATACATATAAATACAAACGCACACGTATACATATATAAAGTCATACAAGTTTTCACATATATCCACTGACCCGTTGGCCAAAAATGCCTTTATCAAGTGTTTTGTTAATTAAGACTTTCATCTAAAGCAAAGGCATAAACAAACTCACACTAATGCACTAAAATCACGAAGTAAACCGACCGTTTTTT
>NW_020868993.1:39625-42125 GCF_003789085.1 Penaeus vannamei | reverse complement strand
TCGAAACTAAGAATTTCTCACTTCGGCCTCGAATGCATTCGGTTTCGAAAACAATTTTTTAACTTTAACCTCGAATGCACTCGGTTTCGAAAACAGTCAACTTCAGCCTCGAATGCACTCGGTTTAAAAATTTTTTTTTTTTCATTTCAAGCCTCGAATGCACTGGGTTTCGAAAGCAAGAGGCTTTCAGATGCTCTGGCCCTTTGGAAAATTCGAACTCATATTTGAAAACCATGACGAAAGCAAAAGCGATGACGTCATCATTTGCCAATCGAAAATCCTAAAGGAGTTAAACAGCATTAAAAATGTGAGAGGCATAATTGCTAGTTCAACGAAATAAATATATAAATATATTCTTTTATTCTATGCAAAAGGCTCCCCCGCCCCGACAGCCTAAGTGACCCCGACAGCCTGACTTGGTGACTTAGGTATCCATGCCCTTGATGACCTGTCAGTCTATGGTGACCTCGGTAGCGCGGTTCTTGTTGACCTTGGCAATGCTTACTGCCCTCTGCAAAGCCTCACCTCGGTAGCGCAGTTCATGTTTCTTGGTGACCTGGGCACATTACTGCCCCTTTGAGACCTTTAAACTGCCACAAGGTGACCTCTGCCCAGTCCTAAATGACCTGGTCATCCTGACGCTTGTTGACCATGGCAACCTGGCCCCCGGCGACCTCTGCAACCCGACCTCTGGTAACTATGGCAACCTGGCCCCCGGCGACCTCTGCAACTCGACCTTTAGTAACCATGGCAACCTAAATGACCTCTTAAACCCCCGATTAGACGAGGCCTCTCCTTCTGCCATTCAAGGTCGCTTTCCTGACGAAGGTGATGATCAGCCAGACGCTCCCGGCCACCATGAGCACCAGGCCCAGCCCAGCGAAGACCAAGGAACCGTAGAGCCACCCGGACGCTGCGAAGGGAAAAAAGGCGGTTAGTTTGAATGTTTTTAGGTCCGTATCCCAGCTTGGTTTCAATATCTTGAAAAAAAGAAAAATATGGTTATCTGAATGTTTTTAGATCTGTATCTTGCTCTGATTTGAATATTTTGAAATCACCATGGAAAAAAGAGCATTAGGCGGAATACTTTTGTCCAAATCTAAATTTGGTTTTAATATCTTAAAAGACCTGATGGAAAAAAAATAGTTGTCTGAATGCTTTTAGGCCCGTAGTTTGCTCGGATTTGAGTATTTTATAATCCTGATGAAAAAAAACAATAGGTGGGATATTTTTGTCCATATCTAAATTTGATTTTAATATCTTAAAGACCTGATGGAAAAAAAAATAGCTGTCAGAATGTTTTTAGGCCTGTAGTTTGCTCTGATTTGAGTATTTTAAAATCATGATGAAAAAAAAAGCATTAGGTGGAATATTTTGAAGTCGGTATCTAAATTTGATGATGATGATGATATGATCTATCTATATATATATATATATTATATATATATATTATATATTATATATATATATATAATTTTAAAAAGTATTTTCAATAAACCTCATTTTGTGTTTTCTCTTCGCTAAAGGGAAAGGGGAGATCGTACTCACGAGGAACAGGCTGACAGGAGTGATCGCAGGTCCCTTGTTGTGGTCAGCAGAGGGCGCGTCTACGATAGGAGCGTCGACTTCCCGGGCATGGTGCTGACAGTGCTGGTGACAGTGCTGTGACAGTGCTGGTCAGTGTCTCGGTCTCCGTGTAGGTCGTGGTGACGGAAAAAGTCCGGGTGGCGGTGGTGACCTCGGTGGCTTGGGTGGTGACCAGAAGCGTCTCGGTGGCTGTGGTGGTGGTCGTCTCTGTTGACGTGACGGTGACGGTGGCTGTGGTCGGGGCAGTGTCAGTTGCGCCGAATCCTGAGCTGTCTGTGACTGGAGGAGTGTCAGTGGTGTCTGTGGGCGGTGTGGTGTCCGTTGGGCGCTGGGCGGTTGACAAAGTAGCTTTCTGCGGGGTCAGTTAAGGCAAAGAAGTAAAGCCATGTCGGAGTGAATGATGATGATGATGATGATGGTGGTGGTGGTGGTGGTGGTGATGGTGGTGATGATGATGATGGTGGTGATGATGGTGATGGTGATGGTGAGTGGTTGGATGATGGTGGTGATGGTGGTGGTGGTGGTGAATGTGGTGATGGTGATGATGCAAGGTCATGGTGGTGACCATGATAAAATAATAATAAAAAATAATAACAGTACTATGTCATACTAAAAAAAACTAACAATAATTCTAATTATGTCAATAACAATAAAAAACAACAATTTTCCTCTTCCTCCTCTTCATCATCATTATCGCAATCCCAACAGCAACTATAACCAAAATAACAATAGTTATCAACTGGCCACAACTGACAGCCAAAATCCAGGACTTACTTTAGTATCCTGTGGGAATAAACCGCCTCTCATGAACACCGGCGGGAAGTCGTGGTCGGTTGTTCCATCGGTTGTTCCACCTTGTTCCACGGTTGTATCCACCCTGTTTTGTTCCATCGGTTGTTCACCTGTTGTTCCA
>NW_020868993.1:30000-35000 GCF_003789085.1 Penaeus vannamei | reverse complement strand
CATACATGCATACATACATACATGCAAACATAGATCCATTCGTACACATAAATGTATACACCATACATATACATATTTTTTAAAGTTTGCATGCATACATACATACATACATACATACATACATACATTATACATACATACATACATACATACATACATACATACATACATTCGCACACATAAATGTATACACCATACATATACATTTTTAAGTTATCGGAAAAAAAGAAAATAAAATCTTTATAAAAGCAAAGAAAATTTCTTGATAAAAAAATTGAAAGAAAGCACTTGTTGAACAAGAGTGAAAAGAAAAGACATTTAAGTGGAAAAATGAGAAGGCTTTTCACGAAACATAAAACGAAATTACGGAAAGAAAATGGAGAAATAGCAGAAGACAAAAGAAAAATACTAATTGGATAAAGTGGTTTTAACAGAATTACAAAAACACCACCAACCTCCCCCTCCCCCGACCTAAAAAAAATGTACATGTATCCTCCCTTTGAAGAAGAAAAAAAAAAACTACTATTCTACTTATCATTCATTCAATCTATCTATCGATCTATCTATCTACCTATCTACCAATATGCCTATATGTATCTCCCCCTCTCGCCATATCCCCCCTCCCCCACTCTCCCTTTCAATCTATCCCCTCTCCCCATCTCTCTTTTCTCCCCCTTCCACCTCTCCTCATCCCCCAACTCTCCCCCTCTCCCTCTCTCCCTTTACCCCTCTCCCCATCTCCTCATCTCCCCATCTCCCAACTCTCACCATCTCTCTTCTCTCCCCTTTCCCCTCTCCCTCTCCCCATCTCTCTCTCCCCCTTTCCCCCTCTCCCTCTCCCCATCTCTCCCCCCCCCTCCCTCCCACTCTCTCAACTATGCCGCCCTTGATGAGCCTAAGCCCGAGTTGGAGTCGAGGGCGAAACTCGAGCGAATCCAAATAGAAACTCTGAAGGACGACCCGACAACCTCTCGTGGGGTTGGGGGGAGGGGGGTAGGGGTTGGAGTTGGGAGGAGGGAGGGTGGTGGGGAAGGGGGAGGGAGGTTTGAGAGGGGGTGGGAGGAGGGAGGGGAAGGGAAGGGGAGGGGGAGTTGGAGGGTGGTGGAGAAGGGGAGGATGGAGGGGAGGTTGGAGGTGGTGGGGAAGGGGAGGCGGAGGGTGGTGGTGGGGGAAGGGGGAAGGGGAGGAGTTGGGAGGTTGGGGTGGTGGGGGGGAGAGGGTGGTGGGAGGGGGGGGAGCTGGTAAAGGGTGAGGGGGTTAAGGGGGAGGGGTTAAAGGGTTTAAACTGCAGAAGGGGAGGGGTTGAGGAGTGAAAGGGGAGAAGAGGGGGGCGGTTGGGGAGGTTAAAAGGGGAGGAATTGAGGAGTTGGGGTTAAGGAGTTAATGGGGTGGGGGGGGCAGGGGTTGAGGGTAAGAGTTTTCAAGGTCAGATTCTTCACCTTGCTCATACCTTAGTCACTTGACCTTATTTGACCTTGTCCTCTCTCATGCTAGTGCGTAGATGGAAAAGAGGGAGGGCAGGAAGGAGGGAGCGAGGCAGGAAAGGAGGGAGAGGGAGGGAGAGTGCGGAAACAGTAGGGGGGAGGAAAGGAAGAAGGAAAGGAAAGGAAAGGAGAGGGAGGGAGGAGGGAGGGAGGAGGAGAGAGAGAGAGAGAGAGAGAGAGAGAGAGAGAGAGAGAGAGAGAGAGAGAGAGGAGGGAGGGAGAGGAGAGAGAGAGAGAGAGAGAGAGAGAGAGAGAGAGAGAGAGAGAGAGAGAGAGAGAGAGAGAGAGAGAGAGAGACGTGAATAGAAAAAAAATCATATAACGCACATGTTAACAAGTCTGGAAAATAATCCCTAATAATAATAATAAAAAAATAAACGAAATAAAACCAACAAAAAACTGATTAATAAAAACAACAAATAAACGAAATAAAACAACAACAAAAACGAAAAAAGTGAAAAAAAAACATTCAACAGCTCAGCTCAAAAAAAACACAAAACACCCGAACAAGCGAATCACTGAACGAGATACTTGAGGAAACGACCTTTGAAAAGTACCCGGGGTAATTTATCATCAATGGCCGGACTGTCACAGGGGAACCACTCGAGGGATAAGCACGGAAGGTTGAAATTCGCTCGGTTTGAAGGAGGGGGTGTTATCCTTAGGCAAAAAGTTTGGCATAAATCACTTTACGTAATGTATGTTATTGAATCGGAATCATTAAGAAGAAACTGTCCATTGCTTGACTATTCATAAAATTGTTATTCAGAAATAGAAATTAAATCGTTTTTTTTATATATATATATATTCACATGACTATTCATAAAATTGTTATTCAGAAATGTAAAGTAAATAATATTTTTCACATGAATTATAAAGTTAATATATGAAAATACATATCACATTAGACAATGACATAGGCCTACAAATAACACTCCACTCCATTCCCACTTCCTTCATCCGGTAACACAGCAACAGCCAAATAGCGTTACCAGTTTCAGGTCCGCCCACAGGGACTTCACGCCCGCGTCGATGACTTCAGACCTGCCGCCCATCTGCGCAAACTCGACGCCCACCATAGAACACAAGCCTTGCTATCTTTTTCTTCTTCTTCTCTTATCTCTTCTTCTTCTTCTTCTTCTTCTTCTTCTTCTTCTTCTTCTTCTTCTTCTTCTTCTTCTTCTTCTTTAGCAGCAGCAGCAGAATAGGAAAGATTGGAAACTCTGAAGGATAAGTTTGGGAAGAAAAAGTTGGAAGAGGAAGCAGAGAGAGATAGCGAAAGGACGAGGACAAACCTACTTGCTCCTACCTTCTCGTTATCATTATGATTATCAATAGGAATATAATTATTATCATTATCATTATTGAATTTATCATTATCAATATGATAATTATTATTATTTCTATTAACATCATTGTTACCATTACCATTCTTACTTTTTATCCATATTCTTATCATTGCTGTCACTGTCATTCCATTATTATTATCATCATCATTATCAATATCATCATCACCATTACTATTACTTTTATCATCATATTTTCATTATTACCATTATCGTTATAATCACTGTTACTATCATTATTAAAATCACTATTACTATCATTATTATAATCACTATTTCTATCATTATTATAATCACTATTTCTATCATTATTATAATCACTAGCATCATTATCATCAAAATAAATCTAATGATCATTTTAATTATAAAATATCTTTAATTTCAAATAAATGATAAATACCATCATCAACATTTCCATAATAACAAGCCATCTTTCTTTCCTCTTAAAAAAAATGTAACCTCTTTAGCATATGACATTTACCTCTTACTTACGCAACTGCTTTAGAATTCGCACCCCCCCCCCCACAACACCACCCACGCTTTCTCTCTCTCTCTCTCTCTCTCTCTCTCTCTCTCTCTCTCTCTCTCTCTCTCTCTCTCTCTCTCTCTCTCTCTCTCTCTCTCTCTCTCCTCTCTCTCTCTCTCCTCTCTCTCTCTCTTTCTCATTTATCTACATATACAACCTTTTCTTGCCTTCTATCTCTATCTCATTATCTCTCATCTCATTCCTCTAATTCTCTCGACATTACTCTTACCCTTCCCCCCCCTCCCCCTCCCCCTCCCTATCTGCTACGTGATGGGCCAGTGACAGCCGCCACTTACGGGCATCCAGACATAGGGGCATGGCTTTGGGCAGGTCAATTTAGGGAGGGAAGGGAGGGAGAGAGGGTAGGACGGGAGGGTGGAAGAGAGGGTAGGAGGGGAGGGTGGGAGAGAGGGTAGGAGGGGATGGTAGAGGGTAGGAGGGAGGGGGATAGAGGGTAGAAGGGAGGGTGGGAGTGAGGGTAGGAGGGGAGGGTGGGAGAGAGGGTAGGAGGGAAGAGGAGGGAGAGAGGTAGGAGAGGAGGGTGGGAGAGAGGGTAGGAGGGAGGGTGGGAGAGAGGGTAGGAGGGAAGGGAGGGAGAGAGGGTGGAGGGAAGGGAAGGGAGGGAGGATGGGGGACAGAAAGATATATCAGTGGAAATATTAAATGATTTTCTTTTCAATCTATGATAGAGTGGTAGATAGAAAGATATATGGAGAGAAAATTGAATATCTACTCTTATTCTTATCGCATACACAACCTACCCATACATTCATCTAGTTATCTTTCTATCTATATGTTATATGTAAACACATCCATCCCTATATATATATATATATATATATATATAATAATATATATAATATATATATATATATATATACATACACACACACACACACACACACACACACACACACACACACACACACACACACACACACACACACACACACACACACAACACCACACACACACATCACTCACTCAATCACTCACTCACTCACTCACTCACTCTCTCTCTCTCTCTCTCTCTCTCTCTCTCTCTCTCTCTACATACTATATTCTGTATACATATTTTTCCAAAGCAGTCGTATGCTCTGTAAGCACAGGCTGCGAAAGTTATTACCACACCAGGAAACACACTTCACAAAATACCTTCAGGCTATTAAAGTTGATGAACGCAAAACTGTTTGGTTTGCTGCTTATCGCTGTGAGAAGTGCCATTACGAAAGACTTTATTCCATCCACTTTATGTATAATAACACGCGTGTAAACAGATCGTTGGTATCACTGTAGTTAACAAGGGAGTAGTTAAGATTGTTACTTCTGACAAAAATGTACATCGATATAATAAGAGTGATGATGATAGTGATGATGATGATGATGATGATGATGATGATGATGATGATGATGATGATGATGAGATGAGGAGGAGGAGGAGGAGGAGGAGGAGGAGGAGGAGGGCGGTGATGATACCTCAACAACAGCAATAAAATTTAAAATTATAATAAAATAACAATGATGAGAATAATAGCAATAAAAATAATGAAATAAGCACAACGAAGTGTGTGTGAAACTGCATCCCATCCCTGACTAAAATATAATGAAAAAGAAAAATAATGGGGAGGAGGAGCAGGAGGAGGA
>NW_020868993.1:20000-22500 GCF_003789085.1 Penaeus vannamei | reverse complement strand
TTCCCCTTTTGTGACGGCCGAGATCTTCCGTGCGTTCTCTCCTCTCTCCTTCTTCTCGGGTCATGGCTGCTACTACTTTCTAATCTCGTATCGCTTCGTCTTCCTTTCTTCTCTCTCCTCTTCTTATCTACTCTATCACTCTAGTGACTTATTATAATTTTTATATCTTTTTGTACCTCTTGATCTTAGTAATATACATCATAGTTTACATAAGTATATACTTAAGTATAGGTATACTTATACTATGATATATAAAACTGTGATGTGTTAGGTTAGATAAATAACACTAGATAGAACTTATGTGATGTACTACGCATATGTATAATAAGCATCGTATCAATTTATACAACGTATTATGTTAATATATACAACTATAGACCATACACTCATACTAACATAGTAATATCAACTCAATATAAATAACATAGATTATATCCTCAGTATATCAATTATTATATGTGTGTGTACCCCTTACTACCCTACTCATACCCTACTACTATACTATATATACACACATCAATCATAATCACTAACACTATGAAATAACAAATATATATACTACCTCAACCCTAGTCATAAAAAACATCTATACCACCAACCAGCCCATCCACAAATGACTAGTCTCCTGTAGTATCTACTCACAGTTCTCGGCTCATGTTAAACAGGTTTATATTTATATATATATCTTATATATATATATATGTCGTGTAGTGTGTAGTTGTGTGTCTGTGTGGTTTGCTGTGTTGTGTGTGTCGTGTGGTGTGGTCGTGTGTGTGTTGTGGTTGGTGTGTGTGTGCTCGTCTGTGTTCCGTATATAAGCATGTCGTGTAATGTCGTGTGTACATTGACGCATATACTGGCTTTATACATTCATCATCGCAGATAGTATACTACTCACCTATTATATAATATATCTAATAATAGCATTGACAGTTAAAAACTCTCTCCGCTGTATTCACGATCATATAGAGACTATCCATATTATATTAACTGCATCTGACCTACCATACCGGCTTTCTACATATATATAGTCACATCCTGCCGTACGGACCTCATTTACCCATTTCGCCCGGCCCCCCCAGCCCACCTCTCACATCGTATTCTCTCTCTCCGGACTCTCTCATCTCCGCACCCCGGAGCGAAATCAGTCTGGAATGCCTCCAAGGCGACATGGGGAGAGAAGGAGAGCGCGGGCACAAGGGGACAGGGGGACAGGGTTCTCGGGCGTACCCCCCCCCACCCCCTGTATCGCCGCACCGGTTTCTACTCTCCTACTGTATGAATATCCATTATCCGACAAACTAGTTTAATGGGGTGATTTGCCCAAGCATTATATTCTGTGGAAGAATTGGGAATAGTGTTAGGCTTAATGCCCAGAGGATTGAACGCGGCGATGAATAGCAACTGTGAAGACGGAGTGACGAGAGAACGTAATGGGAGAAGGAATGACGTACAACAGGATTGATGTATTTAGTATGGAATTCCGTTGATTCGTTCGAGGGATGACCTTTACCTCGATGGAGTTCACCCTGTTTGTACAGAACTCGCGAAGAAGCATTTGTCATCCTAATACGGTGCATACGTTTAAGGTCAAAAGATTCCCCGTCTTGGGCTGTGTCACCCCTGCAGTGAGGGGAGTCGACTCGAGCCGATGCAGTAGAATTCGCATGGCATGACAGCAGCGAAGAGAGATAGGGACCGTAGAAGAGTCGAGTTTGGTCAGTGGGTTCACAGGCATGAGATTTGAGGACAGCGCTTAGGGACTGAGGTATGAAAGGTGTGTTAGGACAGAGAGAGAGAGAAGAGACGTAGAGGAAGAGCGATGTATAGAGAGTAGAAGGAGAGACGAAAGTCTTGGGAGGTTTTTAAGAATAAATGATTTTGTGTGTGTTTGGGGGGGTTGTGTCTCGTTGGGCTTTGATTTTAAACGCGTTTGTATTATCCACGCTGTGTGTAATCAGATGTCAGAAAAAGCTCTGACTCTTTTGAATAGAAATATGATGAGTATTTTTACGTGTAATCAAAACTCATAAACGGCTTGTACTCTTGAATAAAAAAAAATTATGGAGAATTTACGTAATCAAAGAGAAGTATAGCCAATATGCTCAGATTACAAATAGAAAACACCGTTATATAACGTTAGATAAGATACATCAAATATGAAAAGGTCGAAAGACATTAGAATAAGCGTGGAATGCACATTACCCAGGCTCCGAAGTTGAAGATCTGAAGAGTTAGAAATAAAAATGTTATTGCGACCAAAAATAACTGCTAGAAACGAGACACTGACCCTGATACCGTTCAGGACAGCCCGGGCCTCTCTTTTAGCCAACGGAGCTGAGATACTTGGCCCAGGTTATGTCGAATACTCGCTCTTCAACGACAAAGATTTGCAACGTGTACAGTTGGTATGTATGGCTACAATGCAAGTAGACAGTGTCTAACACCAGGTGGTGCGGCTCGATCGTTTAACAATAAAAAGGCTGCTGCGTACCTGTTG
>NW_020868993.1:7500-15000 GCF_003789085.1 Penaeus vannamei | reverse complement strand
ATAAAAGAAGTTTGATATTGGATATGAAATGGTAAATGAAAATCGTGAATTTCAAGTGAGAAAAAAGAATGATTTTGCTAACAGTAAGAACATAATCAGTGAGAAAAATAAGAGAAAAGAAAAGAAAAAAATACGAACAAAAAGATTAATAGAAAACTAAAAATAGAAAAAAAAAACAGAGAAAAAACCTTAGTGTATGTAATATTAGACGATCTTTTTGTTCCGCGGGAAACCTAAAACATGCCGAGACCTTTTATTTATTTTTTGTGGCAGTCTCCCGTTCACTTCTGTGGAAATATTGACCGTGTAGGCATAGAATGTGTGTGAATATGTCTGCGTAAAATTGTGTGTATATAAGTGTACGTATATGCAGACAGACAGACACAGACACTCACTCACTCTCTCTCTCTCTCTCTCACACACACACACACACACACACACACACACACAACACACACACACACACACACACACACACACACACACACACACACACACACACACACTCACACACACACTCACTCACACATTCACTCACTCACACACACACACACACACACACACACTCACACATACTCATTCGCTCTCTCATATAGGCCATCACTCCAAGCGAAAGAATTAGACGTATCTTGCCCCCTGGTGGCGACTATTAAAAGCACTTAGAACGAGATACTAAAAGCTCGGGCAATTTGGCATCTGACCGCTCTGGCGCCTTCGACCCAACAGCCGCCTTTCTGTTGGCAGTACGGCAGCGGGATCCAAGGAGACCACACGCATATGTCCGTCTCTGAAATCCTCAATTACTCCCATCCTTCTAAGAGATAAAGGCCTTGTTCTCCCGTCGACGAGAAGGGTGAGAATCGCGGAGTCTAAGCCCGTGTGGAAGCCCTTATGAACGAGAGGGTGTGTGACTTCTATTTAGTTTTATTTCGGCGCCAACTGATAAGCGAGGCAAGATGACGGCGGGTTCCAGAGGGGTGTGACGTCACGGCGTACCCTTGGCGCAGAGGGGGTTGGAACGCTTATTTGTGGCCTCGGATTCGATTCGGGATTCTCGTAACTTATGGGGATCTTAGCCCTTCTCTCTCTCTCTCTCTCTCTCTCTCTCTCTCTCTCTCTCTCTCTCTCTCTCTCTCTCTCTCTCTCTCTCTCTCTCTCTCTCTCTCTCTCTCTCTTTGCGGTCTCAGTCTTGGGCTCTAGTTATTTTCATCTTTGTCTGTCTGTGTCTATGCCTATCTGTGTCTGTCTGTCTATCTGCCTCTCTCTCTCTCCATCCCCCGCCTCTCTCTTTCCACACACACACACACACACACACACACACACACACACACACACACACACACACACACACACACACACACACACACATATATATATATATATATATATATATACACACATATATGGGGTGAGAATGACCTGTTACCCCGCCCCTTTGAGATGGAAACGTTTGTCTCCATAAACCTCGGCGAAAATTAAATAAAAATAAACGAAAAAAAAATTAACCTCAGTTGCACTCCGCCGGGTTTTCACGGTGAGCGACACACCATGAAAAATGGGGCGAGCTGTCAGCACTCCCCTCTTCCTCATAACTCACTCTCCCTCACTCCCGCCTCCCTCATTCTCCCTCCTTCGTGCCTCCATTACTCTCTATTTGTCGTAAACTTTCCCGCGTGCGATTTCGCTTTTATTTTTGCCTTTTGTGCGTTGTTTTTCTTGTCTCTTCTCTATCGGTTTATTCGTTATCTTGGTTCTGGAAGTTTTAAGTGTGAGTGAGAGAGAGAGAGAGAGAGAGGAGAGGAGAGAGTGAGTGAGTGAAGTGAGTGAGTGAGTGAGTGAGTGAGTGAGTGAGTGAGTGAGTGAGTGAGTGAGTGAGAGAGAGAGAGAGAGTGAGAGAGAGAGAGAGAGAGAGAGAGAGAGGAGAGAGAGAGAGAGAGAGAGAGAGAGAGAGAGAGAGAGAGAGAGAGGAGAGAGAGAGAGAGAGAGAGAGAGAGAGAGTGACAGTGAGTCTGCTTGCGTACGTGTGTTTGTTTTCGTTAATTAATAACACTTACTAATAATGACAATCAAAATAATGCTGACCTCCAGATTACAATTCGTGATATTGTAAATATACATAACAATGCTATACGGCCATTCATGATGAAAATACAAATCTGATATCTAAATAGCATTTACTTTTACCTACAAGCAATGCATCACCAAACGGAATAAAGAAATCTCTCTTTCTATATATATTACTTTTCCTGTTTTTTTTTTTCTTTCTTTTTCTTCTTCCTCTCTCCTCTTCTCTCTCTCTTCTTCCTCTCTCCTCCTTTTCTTTTCTCCCTCTTTTTCCTCTCCCCTCTTCTCTCCTTCCCCCTCTCCCTCCCCCTCTCCTTCCCCCTCTCCTTCTCTCTCTCCCTCCCTCCCTCCTCCTTCCCCCTCTCCCTCCTCCCTCTCTTTCCCTCTCTCTCTTCCCTCCCTCCCCCTCCCTCCCACCTCCTCCCTCCCTCTCCTTTCCCCCTCTCCCTCCTCCCTCTTCCTCTCCCTTCCCCTCTCCTCCCTCCCCTCTCCTTCCCCTCTCCTCTCTCCCTCTCCTCCTCTCCCTCCCTCCCTCTCCTTCTCTCCCTCTCTCCCTCTCCTTCCCCCTCTCCTCTCTCCCTCTCCTCTCTCCTCTCTCTCCCTCCCTCCCTCTCCTTCCCCTCTCCCTCTCTCCCTCTCCTTCCCCCCTCCCTCCCTCCCTCCTCCTCCCCCTCTCCTTCTCTCTCTCCTCCTCCTCTCCTTCCCCTCTCCCTCCCTCCCTCTCTTTCCCCCCTCTCTTCTCTCTCTCCCTCCTCCCTCTCCTCTCTCTCCCTCCCTCCCTCTCCTCCCTCTCCCTCCCTCCCTCTCCTTCTCTCTCTCCCTCCCTCCCTCTCCTTCCCCCTCTCCTTCTCTCTCTTCCCCTCCCTTCCCCTGCTCTCCTCTTCCCCTCTCCTCCCCCTCTCCTTCTCTCCCTCCCTCCCTACCCTCCCTTCCTTCTCCCTCATCCTTTTCACCCCTCCTCTCTTCTCTCTCCCTTCCTTCCCCCACTCTCCTTCCCCCCTCTCATCCTCTCCTTTCTCTCTCCTCCCTCCCTTTCTCTAAAAGCAGAAGCCTTATATAATTCCCATCTCATTACCACCGGCAAAAGTGGTCGCCAGACGAACCACAACAGCAACAACAAAATAATGTTGTGTACGAACTGATTCACACAATAGGCTTTATACCAATTAAGGGGGTATTCCAATATTAACCTTTAATTAACCTGGCAATTAACTGATTGATTAATAAGCGGCAATGTTGGATCGTTTGATGCAAGCGCTTTCGAACGCTTGTTGGCAAGGTGAATTTTGTAAAGGGATTCTGCAGGTAAGCAAGAGGATTTTGTCAGCAAGCGAGTGGATTTTGAAAGAGGATTTTGTAAGGGGATTTGGTAAATAAATAAAGTGATTTTGAAAGTACGGGGACTTTGTAAGTAAGTAAAGGGGTTATGAAAGTAAGCACGGGGATTTTGTAAGTAAGTAAAGTGATTTTGAAAGTAAGGGGATTCTGTAAGTAAAGCAAAGTGATTTTGAAAGTAAGTGGGATTTTGTAAGTAAGATAAAGGGATTTTGAAAGTAAGGGGAATTTTTGTAGGTAAAGGGATTTTGAAAGTAAGGGGAATTTTGTAAGTAAGTAAAGTGTTTTTGAAAGTAAGGGGATATTGTAAGGAGATTTTGTAAGTAAGTAAAGTGATTTTGAAAAGTAAGGGGAATTTGTATAAGGAGATTTTGTAAGTAAGTAAAGGGGTTATGAAAGTAAGCACGGGGATTTTTTAAGTAATGTAAAGGGGTGATTTTTGAAAGTAAGCACGGGGATTTTTTAAGTAAGTAAAGTGATTTTGAAAGTAAGATAATTTTGTAAGGAGATTTTGTAAATAAGTATAGGGATTTTTGAAAATAAGGGGATTCTTTCAGTAAGTAAAAGGGTTATGAAAGTAAGCACGGAGGTTTTGTAAGTCAGCAAGGAAATTTTGTAAGTAAGCAAGGGAATTTTGTAAGTAATCAAGGGGATTTTGTAAGTAAGGGAATTTCTGAGTGGCTTTGCCCATATAGAGAGAAGAAAAATAACAAAGGAGAAGAAAGATAAAATGACTGATGATAATGGTGGTGGCGGTGGTGATTATGGTGATGGTGATTATGGTGATGATGATGATGGTGATAGCAATGATGATTATGATGATGGTGGTGGTGATTATGGAGATGATTATGATGAACTACAAGAACAAGAAAAACACGGAAAAGGTAGAAAGAAACCCCGATTTTGACAGGTATTTCTCTCAGTTTTGCTATTCTATCAGTTTCTTTCAGGAAGCCCATTGCGCTAAATTTAAAACACACTCCTTGAAATCATACAATAAAGTACAATTAAATACAATTTACAAAATACAAATAAATAAAACAACAAATACAAATAAATACAAATACAAAAAATACAAATAAACACAAATAAACAATATAATGAGAGGAAAAGGAAAAAAACTTTATCAAACAATAAAATCTTAAAAGAAAAACAATAAATCAAGAACTGACGGCCGATAATCCCTTGTGAACACTGACCATTTCCATACCCCATCCGCCCCCCCTCCCCACGTCTTCCTCATAGGCCTATCCACAGGGAGGCGAGGCATGGGTGGGCGCGGGTGGGCTGGGCCCTCTAACAAAATACGTGTGTAATCTGTAAAGGACTTCAAGAATGCACCCTCTTGACTCTTAACCTTGGGCCTCCCATCCACTCCCCTCCCCCATCCCTTTCCATCCCTTTTAAACAACTTCTTCTCTTTAACTCCTTCTATAAACCTTCTATTAAACCCCAACCTCGCTTATTATTAGTCCCTCAACCCTTCCTAAATCCTCGTCCCCTCTTCTCAACCTTTTTAAACACTTCTAACCCCCTCGTATCCCTTCCACCGTCCTTCTTAAAGGCGCCCCTCCCCTCCTCTTCTCCAGCCTTACTATTTTACCCCTTTCCGCCTCGCTCCTTCTGCATACCCTTATGAAACCCTCCACCTCACTCTTTACCTCTACACGCCTTTTAAACCTCCTTGCCCCTCCCCCTCCTCTTCACACTCTATTCTAATAACACGCCCTCCCCATACCTCCTTTTCCACGCTTCATACCCACCGCTCGCCTCCATTAATGCCCTATCTCCACCCTTCTGAACCCCCTCTCCCGCTTGGCTCTTCTCCACCCTTTAACACCTCGTGCCCCTCCCCCCTCTCCGCCCTGTTCAAAACGCCCTTCTCCCTCCCTGTTCCCACTTCGCCACCCTTCTAGATCCTTCCCCCAATCCTCTTCTATTTCATTAGATGCATCTCGCTCTCCTCGCTTCCCCGTGGCCCCACTTCTAGCCCCTCCTTCGGGGTGGCCACCCCTCCCACCCCATTCTTCCCAAGAACCTTCCTCCTTCTCCCACCTCCTTCCATCCCATTTTCACTCCTCTTCTCCTTCACCTTGTTCACTACTCCTTCTCTTCGCCCGCCCCTTTCAAGGCCGCTCCCCTCTCTCCACCTTTGACCCCTTCGCAATCCCTGGCCCCTCCGTCTCGTCTTGCCAGTCCTCGCCCCCCGCCTCCTATGCCTGGTTCTTGCACCCCCTCGCACTCTCCTCCTATTAGCCCCACCCCTCTCCCACCCCTCTGCTATACCCCTCTCCCCACCTCTCAACACATTCCCTCCTCCCCTCCAATCCCCTTTGGGACTCCACCGCCCCCACCCCCACCCCCCCCCCCCCCACATCGGAAAAAAAATTAATTTATGACAGCTGACGGTGAAGGTCGAGGTCTTTTGCTTTAAAACATAAATAAATAATAAATAAATAAAAATAACAAGTGCCACCTGGAATATGGAGGAATATTGATTTCTTTAATTCCCATCAATTAGTTTATTTATCCTAAGGAAGCAATTCATTTCATCAGCTTGATGGCGCAAAAATATATCAACCAAATTATTGGAATTCTTATAAACATTTGTCGGCCTATTCGGTATATATATACATACATACATACATACATATATATATATATATATAATATATATATATATATATATATATATATATATATATATATATATATATCCTTACCTATTTACCTATCTTACAAATTTCGAGACTATATCTAAAAAAATAACTCAATTAGAAAATATACGACCTTGGGGTGATATTACGCCAATATGATTGGTAATGATGGTGATGATGATGGTGGTGGTGGTTGTGGTGATGATTGGTGATGATTGATAATGATTGATAATGATGATGATACTACTACTAATAATAATAACACTGACGGTGATAACGAAAATAATGCTAATAAAAATAACGATAAAGATAAAGATAAGGATAAAGAAAATGATAATGATAGTAACAATAACAATAGCACGATACACAACAATAACAACAACAACAACAACAATTGAAACAGCGATACCACAACAACAATAACAACATCAACAATTGATAACAGCGATACCAACAACAACACTAACAACACCAACAACAGCAACAATTGATAACAGCGATACCAACAACAACAATAACAATCCCAACAAAATCTCAGAGGGTCTCAAAAAGTACTTAAACCACTCCTACTTACTCGGTCATCAAAGGGATAAACAACCACACGGATACTCTACATAACCCTAGGATATAAACAAGAGCACATCCGACTTGGAACACCCGCTAGAAAGGGCACTTAAAATACCCGTTTTTAAAGTGTGTTTGTGAAAATTTCGTCCATACTTGTGAGTGATTTTTTTTGGTGTCAGTTTACTATCACTTAATCCAAGTTCTTTAATCTCAAGGGAAGGAATATTTAGAACAACAACAAAACAACAACAACAACAATAATGATAATGATAACAATAATAGGATTAAGAACAACAATAATGAAAATAATAATGGTGATGATGATGATGATAAGAAGAACAACAAAATAATAAAAACTAAAATAATAATGATAACGACGATGAAATAAATTAAATTATAAAAGAATAAAACAAAATGACAAAAGTACCTACAACTCTTTAATAAACCTTTTCCCACTGCTATTCCAAACAAAGGAATACCTAAAAAAAAAGAAAAAAAAACACGAAATGAAAAAAACACAAAGAAATACCTACCACGCCATTAATCACTTCACATAATTGCCAAGCGTATCCCAGCCATGCGTGAAATTAATTGTTACTCCCGTTAATTACCTTCGATTAACGGCCATTTCTTACAACGTCACTGCCATGCGCACGTTTCGAGTCCGTTCTAGGAATCCTACTTAAGACAGAGAACCTCGAACGTTGTCTTGGGTTTGAAGGACTTAAATATCCCCCCCCCCATCCCCCTACCCCCTCCCAACCCCCTCCTTCCTATTATCTTATTCTTACACCCTCCCCTCCCTCTTCCCCTTCCCACTCCCTCTTTCCCTTCTCCTCTCTTGGCTTCCTTGGGCCCACTGTATTTCTTTTTCTTT
>NW_020868993.1:0-2500 GCF_003789085.1 Penaeus vannamei | reverse complement strand
TTTACCTTCCTCCCCCCTTCCCCTTTACCCTTTCCTCACCCCCTCCCTCTCCCGTACCCAACCCCCGGAGAGAAGAGAGCTGTGACCCGGGCGTGACCTCATAGCCCTTAGCCCCGCCCCCCTGAGATGCCAGAGTCACGACAACCTCGGTTAGCCTGACCGGACCTTCGTTGAACTCGCCCTCTCGCCGTTCTCTTTCTTCCTCTCTGTCTCGTCTTTTCTCTTTTCTTCCCTGTCTCTCTCGGTCCTATTCTCTGCATGTCTAATCATTTTTATATTTTTCTTCTTTTTTTTCTCTGTCTCGGTTCTACTCTCTGGATGTTTAATCATTTTACATTCTCTCTCTCTCTCTCTCTCTCTCTCTCCTCTCTCTCTCTCTCTCTTCTCTCTCTCTCTCTCTCTCTCTCTCTCTCTCCTCTCTCTCTCTCTCCTCTCTCTCCATCCACTATAAACCACAGCCAAGAGTTGTCATTTCTAAATCCAAACTTCTAGACATCAAAATAATTATCCAAAAACCAAGCGTAATTTTACAGGTTTTCCAATCGAAACGAACGAACGAACGAACGAACGAACGAACGAGAGAGAGAGAGAGAGAGAGAGAGAGAGAGAGAGAGAGAGGAGAGAGAGAGAGAGAGAGAGAAGAGAGAGAGAGAGAGAGAGAGAGAGGCAGACAGACAGCAAGGAGACGAAGAGAAGTGTAAAGCACGTGGTTCAATATTTGCTTTTCTCCCTGGGAACGAAATTATATGCATGGGAACAAGGATGAGAGAATTGTTGACAAAGAGGAAGAGGCGACAGATGATAGAATTGTTTGAGGAACTTGT
This sequence comes from Penaeus vannamei, assembly GCF_003789085.1. NCBI lineage: Eukaryota > Metazoa > Arthropoda > Malacostraca > Decapoda > Penaeidae > Penaeus > Penaeus vannamei. The sequence continues at coordinate 1,676 of NW_020868993.1, read as the reverse complement.
ACGCTCATACGCACACATACAAGCGAAACCACAAACACGTGTACATATATATATACAGAGATAGATACATACATACTATGCAAAGATAAACACAAACACACACACACACACAAAGTGAGAGCGAGAGCGAGAGACCGAGGAGAGAGAGAGAGAGAAGAGAGAGAGAGAGAGAGAGAGAGAGAAGAGAGAGAGAGAGAGAGAGAGAGAGAGAGAGAGAAAAGAAAGAGAGAAAGGAGAGAGAGAGAGAGAGAGAGAGAGAGAGAGAGAGAGAGAGAGAGAGAGAGAGAGAGAGAGAGAGAGAGAGAGAGAGAGAAAGAAAGTAAGTAAGAAAGAAAGAGGAACCGAGAGAGAAGGGGGTAAAGAAACGAAAAGAGATATAGAGAGAGAGAGAGGAAGAAGAAGCGAGAGAGAAGGGGGCGAAGAAACGAAAAGAAAGAAAGAGAGACGGGAAGAGGGGCCTCGCCGCGCCCCGAAAGAGCAAACCTATCTTCCAAGATCTTCATTCATCCTCGCCCTTATCACGTCGTATCTCGGGAGTCAGTTTTTCTCTGTGTTCTCTCCTCTCTCTCTCTCTCTCTCTTCTCCCTCTCCCTCTCTGTATCTCTCTCTCTCTCTCTCTTTCTCTCCTCTCTCTCTCTCTCCTCTCTCTCTCTTCTCTCTCTCTCTCTCTCTCTCTCTCTCTCTCTCTTCTCTCTCTCTCTCTCTCTTCTCTCTCTCTCTCTCTTTCTCTTTTTATTTCTCTCTCTCTTCTCTCTCTCTTCTCTCCTTCCCTATTTTTCCCTTGCTATTATCTACCTCTCTCTCCTCCTCTATCTTTCCTCTTCTTTCTCTTCCTATTCGGTATCCTTCCTCTCTCTCTCTCTCTCTCCTCCCTCTTTTCCTTTTAAACAATCATATAAACTGTTATACGTCGTAATGAACAGACACACCCTTCTCACATTCTATCAAGACAAAGCAGCAAATGATAAGCCTTAAGACTACAAAAAGAAACAAAAGGAAAAAGGAAAAGAAGATATAAAAAAAAACAAGAACGGTAAAAGTTCATCATTAATCAAAGAAGCTATTTGTTTCAGGCCTCGTATAGGAAATTTCGGGTAGGTCAGATTGCGTGGGTGGGGGGGGGGGACTTCGCTATGTTGCCGTAATCTTCCCTTAAATTAATAATAAAGTCTCGGTGGCTTGTATGATCTTATTTGATTGATGAGTGACGGCCTGAAAAAACCGCTCGGGCCCTGCATGGTTAGCGGGCGTGCTAGGGCTGCTAATAGGGATCGATGTGAGTGATGATGGAATCAGGAGTGCGTGACTGATGATCGCTGGTATGATCTCATTCCAAAGAACTGTATATGAATGTCGTGTGTGTTAATATGTATATATATTATATTATATATATACTATATACTATATATATATATATATAATATGTATGTATGTAGTGTATGCATATATTGCTGTACTTATACCTATGTTGTGTGTGAGTATGTGTGATTTTATATCTACTTTATATCAAATATTGTATATATTATATTATATTATATAGATATATAATATATTATATATATATATATGTATGTAGTATGTTATGTTAATGCATAATATGCATGTAATGATATACATATATGACATACATACTACTATATACTACTATATAATAAATATTATATATATTTACATAT
>NW_020868992.1:252106-257352 GCF_003789085.1 Penaeus vannamei | reverse complement strand
GAGAGAGAGAGAGAGGAACCGAGAGGAGAAGGGGCAAAGAAGAAACGAAAAGAGAGAGAGAGAGAGAGAAGAAGAAGCGAGAGAGAAGGGGGCAAAGAAACGAAAGAAAGAAAGAGAGACGGGAAGAGGGAGCTCGCCGCGCCCCGAAAGAGCAAACTATCTTCCAAGATCCTTCATTCATCCCCGCCCTTATCACGTGAGGTTATCTCGGAGTCAGTTTTTCTCTGTTTACGAATCGAACCTCTCTCTCTCTCTCTCTCCTCTCTCATCTCCTCTTCTCTCTCTCTCTATATTCCTGTATTCCCCCTCTCTCTGCTCTCTCTTCTTCCCTATTTTTCCCTCTTCTCTCTCTGCTCTCTCTCTCTCTCTCTCTCTCTCTCTCTCTCTCTCTCTCTCTCCTCTCATGTCTTTTCCTTTTATTCTCTGTATGGACCCCTCTCTCTCTCTCTCTCTTCTCTCCCTCCTTTTTCCTTTTAAACAATCATATAACTGTTATACTGAATGAAAAGACACACCCTTCTCCAATTCTATCAAGACAAAAGCAGCAAATGATAGCCTTAGACTACAAAAAGAAACAAAAGGAAAAGAAAAGAGAAAAAAAACAAGAACGGTAAAAGTCATCATAATCAAGAAGCTATTGTTTCAGCCTCGTGATAGAAAACGGGTTCAGATTGCGATATTAATGGGGTGGGGGGGACTTCGCTATGTTGGGTAATCCCCTTAAATTAATAATAGTCTCGGTGGCTTATGATTCCAATTTAAGAATGACGGCCTGAAAAACCGCTCGGGCCGCTGAGGTAGCGCGTGGCTAGGCGTTGGCGTTTCTAATAGGGAGGAGATGATGACGTCATATCAGGAGCTAATGATGATGCTTGGTATGATCTCATCGAATGAACTGTATATGAATGTATATGTATGCATATATATATATATATATATATATATTATATAGTATATATATATATATATATATATATATTATATATATATATATATATACATATATATATATATATATATATATATGTATATATGTATAATATATATATAATATAAATATAATATATTATATATATTATATATAATATATATATATATATATATATATATATATATGTGCTGTGATGTATGTTGCGTGGCGCTGTGTGTGTGTGTGAATGTGTGGTATATATATGTTATATATATATATATATATATATATATATATTATATATATGTATTAGTATGTATTATATACATATATAAATGTATTATTCCACACACACACACACACACACACACACACACACACACACACACACATATATAATATATTATATATATATATATATATATATAGTATACCATATATATGGCGTATATGTGTGTGTGCGGTGTTGTGTCGTAACATATATTCCGCAAAACCCAAGCCTTCTGCACCTCAGCGAAAGCGTATTTCCCGAATACCGAAAACCGCCGCCCACTCCTGCGCTCCTTCGGAAAACTACTTCACACAGGTGTTAAAATCCCCCCCGAAAGCTGCCACCAAAAAGCGCTCCCCTCAGCGCAGAAATCCAGTTCCCAAATGACGCGTGACCTTTATTCTTATTACGAAATTCGTTACGAAAGTAGTTTAGAGAGAAGCCGAAGAGGGCGTCATAATAATATACCCCAAAAATACTTTCCTCGAACCACAATGAGTCATCAACTCAAAGAACAAAGAACACACCCTAGAAGAACGGTGTGATCCTCTCTGCGGGATTAACATACAATGGGGTTATTTCGTTCTTGTTTGTGAGTGTGTGCTATTGAGCTCGCGAGTGCAACTGTGCGAGTTCGTTTTCTTTTTGACTGAAAGGGAGAGCGGGGTCACGATTGGGAAAATTGACTGTATGGTATAGTTTCTTAGCGTTTATTTTCCTTTTTTTGTGTGTGAAATTTGTCAAAAAAATATGACATTGCTTTTGAAACTGTTGACTTATGTTTGTTTACTTCCTAATTGTATTGTCCTGCATCTCTCTCTATGTTTTTTTCCTTCTTTTATTCTGTGAAAAAAAAAAATCCTGTTATACTTGGCAAAAAATACATGAACTAACGGCTGAGGAAAGATGAAAAGCAATTTCGACAGTAATAAATAGTATTAATAGTGACGATAACAGATGTAATAGGGGTTCAGCACTCTTATTTATGTTTCCCTCATTGCGCTAAGCTCAGGTAGGCCTTTTCGAAGACTGGTTCCGAATCCTCACCGGAAATTCGTTCTCGGCAACATAACCTTCTCACGTCTTCCTCGTCTACTCCCCTTCCCTCTTCCCCCCTCACCCTCACCTACCCCTCCCCTTCCCCTTTCTACACCTCCTCCTCCCCTTTTTCTGTCCCCTTTTCCTGCTCCCGTCCCCTCCTCACACTTCCCTTCCCTTCGCTTCTTCTCACCTTTCTACCTTCCCCTCCCCTTCCTCCTCCTCTTGCTTCCCTATCTGTTCCCTTCTCCCCCTCACTTCCTCCCCCTTCCCCCCCCCTCAGTGATTTTCCACCCCGTCTCCCTTCCCTCCCTCCTACCCGTGCCCCTCCCCCTTCCCTCTCCCTCCACCGTTGCCCCCCCCCCCCCCCATTCTCCTTCCTTTGTGATGACGGTGATTCTTGGCATGCTGTCTGTTGTCTGCGATCACAGCCATATAATTTCCGCCTGATAATATAATTACTCTTTAGCTGCAGGGCTTGTCACGAACCGTATGGCATTGTGTATGGCGACGGGAAACGCACTACGCTATGTATAGTGTCACAGAGAGCGCCGGCGAAATACTTTTAAAATAAAAAATGAAATCACAGAGACAATGTAAAGTTGTTTTACGAAAATAAAGAAGAAAGGGAAATAAAAAAAGAGAAAACGGACAATAAAAAAAAAAATAACGCTAAGTATAGGTGTCACAGAGAGCGCGGGCTTAAAAATGAAATACAAGTAAAATGTTTACGAAAATGAAGAAGAGGGAAAATAAAAAATTAAACAGAAAACGACAATAACAAAAAAATAACGCTAAGTATAGGTGTCAAAGAGAGCGCGGGCTTAAAAATTAAATACAAGTAAAATGTTTACGAAAAGGAAGAAGAAATAAAAAATAACAGAAAACGACAATAACAAAAATAACGAAAATAAAAAGACTTAAAAATTAAATACAAGTAAAATTACAAAAGAATAAATAAAAATAACAGAAAACAACAACAACGAAAAAAAAAAAAAAAAAAAAAAAAAAAAAAAAAAAAAAAAAAAAAAAAAAAAAAAAAAAAATATATATATATATATATATATATATATATATATATATATATATATATATATATATATATATATATATATATATATAAGTTCACACATCCCTCTTCCCATACACTCCGTTCACCCTCAACACGGGGAATCATAAGCAAAAGACACACACCGGACGAAAAACAAAAGAAGGCCGCATCGCCACGACGGCTTCACACACTTATAGTCCGGCGGTATAATTATTTCAGGTTCACATAACAGTTGCGATCGTCGGAGCCCAGGTCTGCGTCGCGTCAGAAACAAGGCCATATTTTTACACGCGGGACGGACACTGCTCTTGCTCTTCTTCGCCTTCTGCGTGTCCGAGGAAGCCCCTTTCCTGGCGTAGATGGCTTCAGTTCCAGGGGAATGAGTGTGAATGATGATTGTCTTGCGTGTGTGTGTGTGTGTGTGTGTTTGTGTGTTTGTTGTGTTTGTGTGTGTGTGTGTGTGTGTGTGTGTGTGTGTGTGTGTGTGTGTGTGTGTGTGTGTGTGTGTGTGTGTGTGTGTGTGTGTGTGTGTGTGTGTGTGTGTGTGTGTGTGTTTTCAATGTGCATGTCATTGTATATGTTTAATAGTATGAAGAATGTGGTCTCCGGTTTCGTCTTAAAAAATAAAGTGAGATAGATAGAGATAGATTGAGAGAGAGAGAAAGAGAGGGAGGAAGGAAAGGAAAGAGAGAGAAGGAAAAATGAGAAATATAATAAGAGAAGAAAGGGAAACTGATAAAAAATGCAATCTGAAAGAAAACGGAAACCAAAATAAGAAAAGAGAAAAAATAATCACATCAAACCCAGCGATACCGCCCTTCCAACACGCCCTCCTTCCTCCCTTCCTCCCTCTCTCCTTCCTCCCTTCCTCCTCCTCGCCCCCCTCCTTCCTTCCTCCCACCTTCTCCTTCCCCTCCTTCCTTCCCTCCCCTCCCTCCCCTCCTCCCCTCCCCCTTCCACCTTCCTCCATCCCTTCCCCCCTTCCCTTCCCTCCTTCCCTCCACTCGCCGACTCCTCCATTCATCACACTTCCGACACGTAAATGAGCGGTCGGCCCACGTATCCTTGACCACTCGGCGCTCACGTATCTTCCCACGCCGGTCGGGCTCCTCCTCGCCGGCCTGGATCGGGAATCGCTTTGAAGACAGGCTGTTTGGGGGAGGGGGAGGGAAAGGGGGGTGGGAGGGGGAGGGGGGTGTTGCGCGCTCGGTTCGTTTGTCTGGGTGGGTTGGTTGGTTCTCTGTTTGGTGGGTGGTTCTGACTGTCTGTCTGTCTGGTTGGTTCTGACTGTCTGTCTCTGTGTCTGTCTGTTGTAGAAAAGGTATGAATGAGACTGGATATCACAACAGAAGAGATGTATTTGACTGGTTTCGATTATGTCTTCATTATAAAAAATAAAAAAAAAGACATAATCGAAACCAGTCAAATACATCTCTTGTATTGTGAAGATATCTGGTCTCATTCATACCTTTTCTACATTTGTCAAAATGGATACGGTTCATCTGTCTGTCTCTGTCTGTCTGTCTGTCTGTCTGTCTGTCTGTCTGTCTGTCTCTCTCTCTTCTCTCTGTCTCTCCTCTCTCTCTCTCTCTCTCTCTTCTCTCTTCTCTCTCTCTCTCTCTCTCTCTCTCTCTCTCTCTCTCTCTCTCTCTGCACGTTTCTCTTGTATATTCCTCTATCTTCTAATTAACCTATTTTCACATACCTTTAATATATATTTTTACCTAATAGTGAGTGTTTGATACATTAGACAAAAAAAAATATGAATAAATAGAAGTTGTGATCAATCCAGTAGATATAATCTATGTGCACACACACACACACACACACACATACAAACACACACACACACACACACACACACACACACACACACACACACACACACATATACAAACACACACACAACATATATATATAAACATACACAGATATACACGGACACGTACATGTGTACGTACAGACACCACATACAT
>NW_020868992.1:234606-247106 GCF_003789085.1 Penaeus vannamei | reverse complement strand
TAACTATCCCCCAAATTCAAAACTCCCTTAAAACAAATCCCCAAGTTCAATTCTTCCCTTAAACACCAAAATCCCCTAAAGTTCAATCTCCTCCTTTAACACCAAATCCCCTAAAGTTCAATCTCCCTTAACCACCAAATCCCTAAAGTTCAATCTCCCTTCCAATCCTTAAAGTTCAATCTCCTTAACACCAAATCCCCTAAAATTCAATCTTCCCTTAACACCAAATCCCTAAAGGTCCAAATCTCCCTTAACACCAAATCCCCCAAAGTTCAATCTCCCTTAACACCAAATCCCCTAAAATTCAATCTCCCTTAACACCAATCCCCTAAAAATCAATCTCCCTTAACACCAAATCCCTAAAGTTCAATCTCCCTTAACATTCCCCAAAGTTTTCAATCCCCTTAACCACCAAATCCCCTAAAAGTTCAATCTCCCTTAACACCAAATCCCCTAAAGTTCCAATTCCCTTAACACCAATCCCCAAAGTTCAATCTCCCTTAACCACCAAATCCCCCAAAGTTCAATTCTCCCTTAACAAACCAAATCCCCAAAAGTTCAATCTCCTTAAAAACCAAATCCCCCCAAACAATAACTCCCTTAACACCAAATCCCCTAAAGTTCAATCTCCCTTAACCACCAATCCCCCAAAGTTCAATCTCCCTTAAACCAAATCCCCTAAAGTTCAATCTCCCTTAACACCAAATCCCTAAAGTTCAATCTCCCTTAACACCAAATCCCCTAAAGTTCAATCTCCCTTAACACCAAATCCCCTAAAGTTCAATCTCCCTTAACACCAAATCCCCAAAGTTCAATCTCCCTTAACACAAATCCCCCAAAGTTCAATTCTCCCTTAACACCAAATCCCCTAAAGTTCAATCTCCCTTAAACACCCAAATCCCCTAAAATTCAATCTCCCTTAACACCAAATCCCCTAAAGTTCAATCTCCCTTAACACCAAATCCCTTAAAGTTCAATCTCCCTTTACACCAAACCAAAGTTCAATTCTCCCTTAAACACCAAACCAAAGTTCAATCTCCCTTAACACAAATCCCCTAAAGTTCAATCTCCCTTAACACCAAAATCCCCTAAAGTTCAATCTCCCTTCCCTAAGTTCAATCTCCCTTAACACCAAATCCCTAAAGTTCAATCTCCCTTTAACACCAAATCCCCCAAAGTTCAATTCTCCCTTAAAACCAAATCCCCTAAAGTTCAATCTCCCTTAACACCAAATCCCTAAAGTTCCAATCTCCCTTAAAACCAAAAGTTCAATTTCCAAAACCCCAAATTCTCTCAATCTCCCTTAAGGTCGAATTCATACAGTTCAATCTCCCTTAAAACCAAATTCCCCTAAAGTTCAATCTTCCCTTAACACCAAATCCCTAAAGTTCAATCTCCCTTAACACCAATCCCCTAAAGTTCAATCTCCCTTAAGACAATTCAAAGTTCAATCTACCTTAACACCAAATCCCCTAAAGCCAATCTCCCTTAACACCAAATCCCCTAAAAGTCCAATTCTCCCTTAACACCAAATCCCCTAAAGTTCAATCTCCCTTAACACCAAATCCCCTAAAGTTCAATCCCCTTCAACTAAACCAAATCCCCTAAAGGTCAATTTCCCATACACCAAATCCCCTAAAAATTCATTTTCCCTTAAAACCAAATTCTCTAAGTTCAATCTCCCTTAAAGTCGAATTCTATATACAGTTCAATCTCCTTAACACCAAATCCCTAAAGTTCAATCTCTCTTTAAACCCAAATTCTCTTCAGTTCCACTCCCCCGAAGTTCACCCCGCGGCCCTCAAGGAACACGGAGAAGCCTAAGGGACTGTTCTTAACGATCCTGCCGTCACGTGACAGGTTAGCTAAAGCCACAACACCAGACGATCCTCCTCCTACTGATGTGTGTGTCGTGGGGGGGGTGTGGGCGAATGGGGAGGGGGGCGTGGGCGGATGGGGGCGGATGGAGGGAGGCGTGGGGATGGGGAGGTGTGGGTGGGGGGGGCGTGGGGGGAAGGAGGGAGGTGTGGGCGGATGGGGGGGGGCGGGGGAGGTGTGGGCGAATGGGGAGGGCGTGGGCGGATGGGGGGGCGTGGGGGAGTGTGGGCGCAATGGGGAGGGGGGCGTGGGGGGAGGTGTGGGCGGATGGGGAGGGGCGTGGGTGGGAGGTGTGGGCGGATGGGGGAGGTGTGGGCGGAGGTGTGGCGGATGGGAGGTGTGTGGGCTGTATGGGGGGCGGGGGGGGGGAGGGGGGCGGATGGGGTGGGGGTAGGGGTGAAAGTGGGTATTTCGGTGCCGGAGGATTGGGGAGGGAGGGTATGGAGAGGGTGATCGTGTGCCTGTGTGTGTGTGTGTGGGGGGGGGTGGTGTGTGTGCGTGTGTGTGTGGGTGTGGTGTGTGTGTGTGTGTGTGTTGGTGTGTGTGTGTGTGTGTGTGTGTGTGTGTGTGTGTGTGTGTGCTGTGTGTGTGTGTGTGTGTGTGTGTGTGTGTGTGTGTGTGTGTGTGTGTGTGTGTGGGTGTGTGAAAATGCATGTGTGTGCTGTTGCGTTCTGGCAGAAACAGAAAGAGGGAAGGAGAGAAAAAGAGAGAGTGACAGAGAGAGAGAGAGAGAGAGAGAAGAGAGAGAGAAGAGAGACGAGAGAGAGAGAGAGAGAGAGATGACGAGAGAGAGAGAAGGAGAAGACGAGAGAGAGAGAGACAGAGAGGACAGAGAGACAGAGAGACAGAGAGACAGACAGACAGACAGACAGAACAGAGCGAAAGAAAGAGCCAGAGCGAAAGAAAGAGAACAGAACCAGAACAAACAAAAAATCACAACCAAAAGTAAAAAAAAAAAAAGAAAAAAGAAAAAAAACTGAAGTGAATCGTCACCCCCAACACATACCGTGAGACAGCCCTAATTAGCCCAACCCCCCTACTAATTACCCACCACAGGCCACAGCAACAGGAACTTCATCACAATTAACTAATGGAGGGTCATTAGCCTGTGTCAAATATGGATAGGCTAGGCTTCCGTACAGAACTGAGTGAGATGGGCGGAGAGAGAGATGGGCGTGTAGAGCTGGATCCGTAGAGACTTGAGAGAAATGGGCGTGTAGAGAGAGCTGGATCCGTAGAGACCTGAGGGAGATGGCGGCGTGGAAGGAGGTGGGCGTGAAGAGAACTGGGTAGAGACCTGAGAGATGGGCGTGGAAGGAGGTGGCGTGAGAGAACTGGATTCGTAGAAGACCTGAGTGAGATGGCGCAGAGGGAGATGGGCGTGAAGGGAGGTGGCGTGAAGAGAGTTGGATTCCGCAGAGACCTGAGGGAGATGGGCGGAGAAGAGGTGGGCGGAGAGACTGGCGTAGAGACCTGAGTGAGATGGGCGTGGAAGGAGGTGGGCGTGAAGCGAGCTGGATCCGTAGAGGCCTGAGTGATATGGTGTAGAGGCAGATGGGCGCAGAGTGAGATGGGCGTGGAGGGAGGTGGGCGTGAAGAGAGCTTCACGCTTTCCGAATCATGACTTTAGAAATATATTATCTCTGTTTGTTGTTATGATGGTTACTGGTTGCTGTAGTGGTGGTAGTAGTGGAGTGGTTGTAGTAGTAGTAGTTGTAGTATTGGTGTGGTAGTTAAAGATTTTAAGATTTAAAAGATTTAGTTTTAATTCCATTTGTTACAATGTGTTGCAAGGAGTGGCCGGGGATACGACCACTGGCCGGGGCGTGGGATTGAACGCAGGTCCGCAAGATTGCTAGCCCAGCACCTTACCGCTGCGCCAGCACAGCACACACAGTAGTAGTAGTGGTAGTTAATAGTAATAGAGTAGTAGTAGTAGTAGTAGTAGTAGTAGTAGTATTAGTAGTAGTAGTAGTAGTAGTAGTAGTAGTAGTAGTAGTAGTAGTAGTAGTTAGTAGTAGTAGTAGTAGTAGTAGTAGTAGTTAGTAGTAGTAGTAGTAGTAGTAGTAGTAGTCGTTGTTGTTGTTGTAGTTATTGTGGTAGCAGTAGCAGTAGTAGTAGTAACTGTAGTAAACAATTATTAATAGTGTAATCAACATCATCATTATCTTCATTAATTTCCTGATTATCATCTTCATTACGATAATCATCATTATCATCATAATCATTATTACCATTATCATCCTTACTACTATTACTATTACCTCTATTACCTCATTCTCGTTATCAACTTTATCACCATTTCCATCTATATCATTCTGTTCCCAAAATCATCACCGTAATTATCAATCATCTTTATTAGTCATCATTAGTCACCATGCTTTGATTCTCGTGTCGATGGCAGAAAAAAATAATTCGAACACTAATTTCTAAAAAATACACCAACAATTATACATTTCAGTCGCGTGACGTCACCTACAATCAACATAAAATTCCTACTTATACATCCGGCTTCAGTGCCACTTCGAAATGACGTTATCTGGGACAGTGCCAGCGTGAGGTGGTATTTCCGGTCGAAATGTAAATAGTACATCGAGTATATAAACATCATATGTTTTGTATTTCTGGTTACCCTTTCTTTCGTGGGAAATAATTTAATCGGGCATTGGAAATAGGAAAAAATGGGTCCTTGGGATTGTGTATTATTGTTAAGGAGAGGGAGAGGGAGAGGAAGAGGGAGAGGGAGAGGGAGAGGGAGAGGAGAGGGACAGGGGAGAGGAGGGAGGGAGGAGGGAGGGAGGAGGAGAGGGAGAGAGGGAGGGAGAGAGAGAGAGAAGAGAAGGAGAGAGAGAGAGAAGAGAAGGAGAGAGAGAGAGAGAAGAGAGAGAGAAAAGAGAAGAGAGAGAGAGAGAGAAGAGGAGAAGGGAGAAGGAAAGAGTTTTCTAATCCACTTTTGTATTTTCGTTAAATCTGCTTTTCTATTCTCTTTGCTTATCTGTCTCTACTTATGTAATAATCATACTTGATGATGCATGATGATGATGATGATGATGATGATGATGATTGATGATGATGATGATGATGATGATATGACAATAATAAAAATAATAATAATAATAATAATAATAATAATAATAATAATAATAATAATAGCAATAATAACATAACAATTATAATAATTAATAATAAGGATATAATAATATAATAATAATAACAATAATAATATAATAATTATAATAATAATAATAACAATAATAATAAATAATAATAATAACAATCATATCATAAGGATACTAATGAGAACAACAAAAAATAATAAATAACAATGACAATACAAACAATACAAATGTAAACCTCATGCCCCCCCCCCCCCCCCCCCCCCCCAGAGCAGCGTCTCGAAAGGACTGCTTCTCTCTACGTCGAACCGGAAAGGAACCCTCTATCACCCCCCTCCCCCCCCCGCCCCCTCCCTTTCCCCGAACCTGCTGTCCATACCCTTTCTATCTTTGCTTTCCCCCTTTTCTCTATTCTCTCTTTATTCATTTTCCCTTTCCCTGTTCTCTCTTTATTCATTTTCTCTTTCCGTGTTCTCTCTTTCTTCATTTTCACTTTCCCTATTCTCTCTTTCTTCCCTTTCCCTTTCCTATTTTTTCTTTCTTCATTTTCCCTTTCCCTGCTCTTCTTTCTTCCCTTCCTTTCTCCTTATTCTATTCCTTCCATTTCCCTTTCCCTATTCTCTCTTTCTTCCCTTTCCCTGTCCCTGTTCTCTTTTTCTAACATTTCCTTTTCCCTGTTCTCTCTTTCTTCCCTTTCCCTTTCCCTATTCTCTCTTTATTCCATTTCCCTTCTCCCCAGTTTCCACCATTCCTCCCTTTCCCCTTTCCTTCCTTCCTTTATCTATTCTCCCCTTCTCCCTTTCCCTCCCCCCCCCCCATCCCGCTTACTCCCTTTCCCCTCCCCCCCCACTTACTCCCTTTCCCCTCCCCCCCACCCCGCTTCCTCCCTTTTCCCTTCTCCCTTTCTCCCCTTTCTCCCAATTTCCTCATTTCCCCCATCTCCTCTTTCCGCGGCCGGTCCAGAGGAAGGGGGCGAAGCGCAGAAGACCCACAAGTTTTAATTAACTCATTGCAGTTTATGAGGTTCCGCAAATTAATATCTTTCTGGCGACTTGATATGCCGCGTTGGTCATTTCTACTACTGCTAATAATAATAATATAATAATAATAATAATAATACAACTGACTAATAAGAGTAGTAATATCAGTATATAAGGATGGTGTGATGGTGATTGATGATGGATGGTGGTGGTGGTGGTGGTGGTGGTGGTGTGATGGGTGGTGGTGGTGATCATCATCATGGTCATGATGTAGTGGTGGTGGTGGTGGTAGTGGTGGTGGTGATGATCATAGTGATGATCATGATGATGAGCATGACGTGGTGGTGATGATAATGAAGTGGTGATGGTGATCATGGTGATGCAGTTGCTGATGATAATAATAATAATAATAAAGAAACATTAATACTTTCCAATAACATAAAAAAATATAAATGCAATAACAAATAAAAAGTAATTTCGCTCTTTCTAACGAAATAACGAATTAGAGAGAAAAAAAAAAAAACTACAAGACCGGATCCAAAAAATAAAGAAATAAAATTAACAACCGTAACCCCCCTCCCCCATCTCCCCCCCCCCCCCAATGGCCTCTCCCCCATTTCCCTCAGGACCGAAGCTCCCCCCTTCCTTCCCTCTGCCCTTCCCCCCCCCTCCCACTCCCACCCCTCTCCCCTCACTTCCTACCTAGTCTATTCTTCCTCTTCCTCTCTTCCAAATGCGATAATTATCCTTTCCAAACCACTTCCTTCTTCCATTTTCTGTTCTTCCGCAAGCAAAAGCAATAAGCGAGAGAGAGGGAGGAGGGAGGAGGGGGAGGGAGGAGGGAGGAGGGAGGGAGGAAGGAGGGAGGGAGGGAGGGGAGAGGAAGAGGGATAAGGAGGAGGTGGGGAGAGGGAGAGGAATAGGGAGGGTAACAGAGAGGAGGAGGAGGAGGAGGAGGAGGAGGATGGAGGGAGGAGGAGGAGGAGGAGGAGGAGGAGAAGGAGAGAGGAGGAGGAGGAGCAGGAGAGAGGGAGAGGGACGAGAGAGAGAGAAAGAGGGACGGACGGAGAGAGGAGAGGGACGGAGAGAGGAGAAGGACGGGAGGGAGAGGACGGAGAGGGAGAGGGACCGGAGAGAGGGAGAGGGACGAGAGGGAGAAGGGAGAGGGAGAGGGGAGAGAGAGAGAGAGAGAGAGAAGAGACGAGAGAGAGGGAGAGAAGAGAGAGAGAGAGAGAGAGAGAGAGAGAGAGAGGGAGAGAGAGAGGGAGAGGAGAGAGGAGAGAGAGAGAGAGAGAGAGAGAGAGAGAGAGAGAGAGAGAGAGAGAGAGAGAGAGAGAGAGAGAGAGAGAGAGAGGAGAGAGAGAAGAGAGAGAGAGAGAGAGAGAGAAGAGAGAAGACGGAGGAAAGAGGAGGAGGGAGAGGGAGAGGAGGAAGAGGGAGGAGAGGAGGAGGAGGAGGAGGAGAGGAGGAGGAGGAGAGAGAGAGAGAGAGAAGAGAGAGAGAGAGAGAGAGAGAGAGAGAGAGAGAGAGAGAGAGAGAGAGAGAGAGAGAGAGAGAGAGAGAAGGAATGGAAGGAGGGTTAAAAAAAATCGATTTCAATTGAAACAGCAAGATTTATTTTCATGTTTTGCAGATTCGAACCAGGAAAGAAAATGGAAATTATTTTTTTTCTTCTCTTTTCTTCTTTTGTGAAACGAATTCGGATTTGTTGATATATATATATATATTTTTTTTTTTTTGGGGGGGGGGTCATAGGCATTCAGTTTCCTCAATTCATTGTGTACCTTCCATTTAACTTATTTTCAGACAACTACAACATTCTTCAACACACATACTATTTCACTCACGCAAGCTAATGACAACTTCACAGGAAAAAAATAAAAACAAACACACATACCAAAAAACAAATAACGTAAACAAAGACACACATTTACCTGCCTAATACATAGAACAGCGTCCGAAAACTCTCTCTTTGGCTTCGCTCAATGAAACCTCAAAGTCACAGGCGCGTGAACTGAGTCGCTGTAATCAAATTCACACGGAATCGGACGCCGAGGAACGTGAAAGACGGGTGGAATATACGACGAGCAAGATGGCCTCGTCCGTTTCCTCAAGAAGCAACTTCGGTTCTTTAAAAATATTGAGTAATTCCTTGACTGATGAGAACCGAGATGATTGCATTATAGAAAAGAGAAAGAAAACATAAGAGAAAATGTACAAAATAAAAGTAAGTGCATATACTTAAAGCGAATCTATGAATACATGTGTGCGTGTGCGTGCGTAACAGACACACAGACGTGTGTGTGTGTGTGTTTTTGGTGTGTTTCTGTGTGTGTGAGCATATATATATATATATATAATATATATATATATATATATATATAATATATATATATATATATATATATATATATATAATACTATATATATAATATATATATATATATTAATATAATATAATATATATATATATATATATATATAAACACTAAAGTATACATGCAAATTCAATCAAACACCAATCTTTGTTTAGGAAACATTGCTCCACATTCCGAACATACCAGCCCATAAAATGAAAAGGCAAAACCACACAACCGCCCAGCCAGAAAAGACCAACACGAACAGACCCAAAAATCGAAATGAGACGAAGAGATAAGAGAGATAAGGCTGATTAGAAAAGCGAATGTCAGTGATAACCTGAATGAATGATTCACTGACGATTGGCGAAGGGAAAACTCTTATCTTGTCTACTGATAAGCTACCACGCCCGCGATAATGCTGGAGACACCGTGCACCTACCACATGACCTGGAGACGTATATGGGGGGGGGGGGACCACACACCGGAGCCTTACCTGTGAAAAGGGAAAGTAAAATTAGTTTGTGTTAATTGCAAAATAAAATTAAAAATTTCTCCATCTCTCTCTCTCTCTCTCTCAGTTTTTCTCTCTCTTCCTGTTTTTCTCTCTCGTGCTTTCTCTCTCTCTCTCTCTGTCTTCTTCTCTCTCTCTCTCTTCTCTCTCCCTTCTCCCCTGCCTCTCTCTCTCTCTTCTCTCTTCTCCTCTCTCTCTCTCTCTCTCTCTCTCTCTCTCTCTCTCTCTCTCACTCTCTTACAAAGTCATCCTTGTAAAAAAGAAGTTCGGAATTTATTCCGGAATTTTTGTGTTGTTTGTCACTATATTTATCCTTCTGTAAATAAAGTTCCTTGTTACATTGCTAAGCCGCTTTAAATTAAATAAACATGTAAATAGAAAACAGAAAATGAAATTCAACTTTTCCATCTGAACCTGATAAATCATCCATGTCGAATTGCCCTAAATGAGTAAGCACTTAGGGCATTACCACATTCCTAGACAGTCACGTGTCAATTTTCTTTGCTGTCGATACTTCCTGTACGTTACGCACCGCGCGCACACACACACACACACACACACACACACACACACATTCTCTCTCTTTCCCTCTCTCTCTCTCTCTCTCTCTCTCTCTCTCTCTCTCTCTCTCTCTCTCTCTCTATATATATACTATATATATATATATATATATATATATATATATATATATATATATATATATATATATTCTCACTCTCTCTCTCATTCATCCACTCAATTCCGATATTTCTCTTTTATTCCCCTCTCCTTCCTTGCCTATTCTACAACCCGCTTCTTCTATCTTCTTCTATAGTAATAGTAAAGTACTGCAAATCACCATCATTATTAACTATTCATATTACCATTAATTGTTTCATTATCAATCGTATCCGTCGCTGTTATTGTTATTGTTGTAGTTAACATTTTCATTGATATTTTCACATATAACAAGTATAAATATAATAAAAATGTTAAAAAAGTAAAATCAGGTAAATAAGTCATTCATATTTTCACATTTAACATATAACAAGTATAATATAAAAAATGTTCAAAGAGTAAAATAAGGGACTTTCAAGTAATAATAAAAAAAAAGAAAATAATAAAAGAGAAAGAAAGAAGAAAACAACACGTAGGAAAATATAGGACAACGAAAGAAGAAAAAAAGAAGAAATAAAAGACACGTGGAAAGGAAGAAGAAAAGAAGATAAAAATACGTAGCAGTTTTTTTGTGAAATAATAAAAAAACACATACGAAAAAAAAGAAATGAAAGAAAGATTTTAAAAAACGAATGAAGGAAAGGAAGAAACAAGAAGAAGAAAAAGAAATGAAAGAAAGAAAAAAACAAATGAAAGAAAATAAGAAAGAAGAAAAAAATATTAATAATCCGTCGATTAAAAAAAAAAAACGAATGTAGGAAAGGAAAAAATAAATAATAAAAAAAACACGCAAAAAAATGAAAGATTAAAAAAAAAAAAAAAAAAAAAAGAAGAAAGAAGAAAGAAGAAGAAGAAAAATAATAATCCGTCGGGAAGATGATTTCGTTAAGCCCCAGACGACGAGATTAAGGCCCGAAGGAAAGAACATGAAAGGCGGGCGAGTTGCGTAAGCGGGAAATATGGGAATCAATTAATTAAACTTTTTGGAGAGTCATTTCGGAGGTCGGACGTTCTGCGACTCACTCTCGCTCTGTCGTCTCCTCTCTTTCGTTCCTTTTTTTTATTCTCTTTCTTTTTCTCCTCCTCCCTTTCCCTTTCCTCCTCTTTCTCTTTCTCCTTCTCCTTTTCCTTCTCTTTCTTTCTTTTTCTTTTACATGTTCCTTCTCTTTCTCTATTTTTTTTCTCCTGTTTTTTTTCTCTTCCTTCTTTTCTTTCTTTCTTTTCTTCTTTCTTTCTTCTTCTTGTCTGTCTTCTTATCGTCTGTCTGTCTGTCTCTGTCTGTCTGTCTGGTCTGTCTGTCTCTGTCTGTCTGGTCTGTCTGTCTGTAATATGTCTATCTATATATATATATATATATATATATATATATATATAAGTATATATATGTTATGTGTGTGTAATGTGTATATATGTAGTGTTATGTGTATTATAAATATATATATATATATATATATATATATGTATATATATATATATATATAAATATAACTATATATGTACGTATATATCTGTTGTGTGTGTGTGTGTTGTACATATATATATACATATATATATATAATATATATATATATTTGGAGACCGAGGGGGAGAAAGAAAGAAAGAAAAGAAAGAAGAGAGAGAGAGAGAGAGAGAGAGAGAGAGGAAGAGCTTAATCGTGTGTTGCGGCCTTCCGTATAATTTTACAAATCCACCATAAAAAAGTAAGAAAAAAGTAAGAAAAAAAAATCTTAATCCTCTTACTTGGTGTCAGAGTCAGGACGAAGATGGCGAGAGGAAGAAGGAAAAAAAGGATGAAAAAATGAAAAAGAAAAAAAAAAATGTAAAATATGAAAGAAAAAAAACATTAAAGAATGAAAGGAGAAGAAATAAGAAATAACGAAAGGAGAAAGGAAAAAGAAGAAGATAAAAAAAAATTAAGATATATTAAAAAGTGAAAGGAAAAGATAAAAGAAGGAAATAAAGGAGAAAAAAAAAAAGAAAGACTGAAAACAGATGAAAAAAGAGAAAAAAATGGAGAGACAAAAAAAGAAAGAAAGAATGAATTGGAAAAGAAATATAAGAAAGGCTGAAAAAAAAAAAAAAAAAATAGAAAAATGTGTGTGTGATGTGTGTGTGAGCGTGTGTGCGTGCGTCTTTTTTTCTTCAGCATCTACTATTTTTCTCCTTTTCCCTTCCATATTCCTCCCTTCCTCTCCCCCTTCTCCACCCATGGCGCCCATTAGTACCCTCGAATTAGCACACGAGTACATCGTTACATTAATGACACTCATACTATCACGCACAGCCCGTCGTGACCTTATGCCTAAAACGATGACACTACAGAGAACGATAAATCCGGTTCATCATACGGATAATAAAGGCATTAGAACCCAGCCGGACCATAACCCGGGTTTAACGACCGACCATTATGAGCGCTAGGGTTGCACAATGTTGCAAAGCCAAGACTCCATAAGTCACGCCTCCCTCAGCTTTCCCTCTCCCTTCCCCGCAAGATTAACTGAGCCTTTACCAAATACGACTTGTAATTTCTCTAAAGGACGCGATGTACTAGCGGAGCGTCCATTGTTAACTTGAATGCCATTTAAATCACTTTAGCTGTCGTGTCCCATGACCGGGACGTTCCAGCAAACTAGTAGTTTCTCCTAAAGATTATTTTTCTTTAAATACTAGTCTGTTTGCAAATCGTGGCTATGAGGCTTCTGACACCTAGTGGCTAGTTTCGTCTCATTCTAAGATGTCACGTGATCAGGACGTGGAATACTTGGGATAGCATGAAATTATTTGATATCAAGCGTAAGTTAAAAGTCATTGTACAAGACGGCTCTGCTGCAACAGTCGCGTTTTTTGTCTGTTCGTGAGCCTTTGAAGGGGGCACTAAATTCAAATCGTGTCTCGTTCCACCAGACCAGACAACAATGATCGCCTTGCAATAATTCTTCGTCTTTGGAGCTCACTGTGGGATTCAGAGACTGTAAAACGAATTTCTCTCTCTCTCTCC